>CATIWO010057059.1:0-11394 GCA_949673435.1 Macaranga tanarius | reverse complement strand
AATAGAAAAGGAAAAAAAAGAGGGGAGAAGAAAAAAATAAAAATAAAATAAAGAGGGAAAGAAAAAAGAAGGAGAAGAAGAGAAAAAAAAGGAGAAAATATAAAAATATAAAAAAAGGTAAAGAAAAAAAGAAAAGGATGTAGGAAAAATAAGGTTAAAATAAAAATAAAAATAAGGAAAGAAAAAAAATGAGAGAAGAGGAAAACAAATAAAAGGGGATAACAAAAATGAAAAAATAAAAATAAAGAAAAAGAAGGAAAAATAAAAAAGACACATGAAAATAAGAATGACCAAACCTTAAAAAGAGAAAAAAAAAAGACACGTGAAAAGGAGAATGGACATAACTGTAATTAATAAAAAAAAGTATTTTTTATTTATAAAATAAAAAATAGAACATGTATGATAATTTTATTATAAATAAATAAAAGGGTTAAATTTGGGTACCCATACGCAAATTTGTCTAACCCATTTAAATAATGGTTAAATTTTTATTACCCATTTATATTTTATACTGATCCATTTATTACCCATACCTATTCAATATGGGTGAGTATGGGTGGGTAAATGGGTAATGACCCATTTTGCCACCTCTAGCTTCAGTATATTGAGGCACCTTCCCAGTGTAGAGGCATCGCCGGATCAACCTGTAACATTGATAGGCTCTATTTTACTATGTTTTTACTCATTTTTTACCATATTTCGACACCAATACAACTCCATTTAGATGTATGCATTCATAGAGGTCTGTTTCAAGCTAATTAAAGTCAATATAACTTAAATAAAACCAATTCTTATCAAAATATCAAATTTCTAACAAAATCGCAAGTTTCTTATACTTGTATATATCTTGTAACTATAAGTCTTAAAACCAAATTTCAGAAGCAAAACCAAGTACAAGATGATGAATTCTCAAAATTTAGAATTGAATTAAGTCTATTTACTTACCCAAATACTTGTGAATTCAAAGAAAACTTGAAGTTGTTGTCTTGGAAATAATATTTGTACTCTTCCAAAACTCAAAATCTTCTACTCCTCTATGATGATTTTGATAGCTTGGATTAACGAATTTGATGAAGAAAATAAATTGTAAGTTGAAGAGAGTGAGAAGCTTGAGAAAGAAATGAGTTTGTTGTTAGAAAACTTAAGAAGAAACCATGAAAGCCATATAAAAAAAAAACATGGCCAATAGGAGAAGCTATAGTGTTTTTTTTCTTTTTCTTTTTAACCAATTATCCACTTAAATTCTTTTAGTTTCCCCTCTAACATCACAAGTCCTTAGAACTTATTTTCCAATCCTATTTATTTCATAATCTCACCTATCTAAACTATAAACCTACTTTTATTATTTATATGCTAGTTAACCTTCAGAGTAAAGATGTTACAATTCTCTCCCTCTTAATAGATTTTATCCTTGAAATTTGCATACCTATGAGGAGAACATATGGGAATATTTAATGTGCATATCTTCTTCTCTCTTCCATGTTGTTTCCTCCTTAGAATGATTTCCTTATAAAACCTTAACCAATGGAATCACTTTATTTCTCAAAAACTTTTTATTCTTTAGCTAGGATCCCTATAGGCTCTTTCTCATAAGTCAAATCTTCCCTTAATTCTATTGGTTGTTATTGCAGTATGTGGGGGGGGGGGGGGGGATCAATTATGTATCTTCTTAACATGGACACATGAAAGATATCATGCACTTGGGATAATTTGGGAGGTAGAGCTAACTGATACACTACAAGTCCAATTCTTTTAACTACTTTGTATGGTCCAATAAAATGAGGACTCAATTTTCCATGCTTCCCAAATTGAACTATACCTTTCCACGAAGATATCTTTAAGAATATCTTATCTCTAATATTAAACTCAATGTCTTTTCTTTTGAAGTCAGCATTACTCTTTTATCTATCTTGAGTTGCCTTTAATCTACTACGAATTAATTCAATCTTGTCCATGGTCAACTATACAATTTTTGTTCCTACAAGTTTTCTTTCTCCTATTTCATTCCAATATAATGGGGTTCTACATCTTCTTCCATGTAATGCTTCATAAAGTGCCTTACCAAGGCTTACATGATGACTGTTATTGTATGAAAATTCCATTAATAGCAAGTGTTTATCCCAAATTCTTTTGAATTCCATCACATATGCCTTTAACATATCCTCTAAAGTTTAGATAGTTCTTTCAGATTGACCATCAACCTGTGGGTGAAAGGAAGTTCTAAACTTTAATTTTGTACACATAACTTGATGTAAATTGGGCCAAAATCTACATATGAACCTGGGATCTCTATAAAATATAATGGAGATTGGTGCACTATGAAGTCTTACAATCTCATTCATATAAACTTGTACTAACTTATTCAAGGAATAATCCACTTTGATTGGTAAAAAGTGACCTTATTTAGCTAGCCAATCCATTATAAACCATATTGAATCATGTCCTTATTGAGTATGAGGTAATCCTATTACAAAATCCATGGTAATATCCTCCCATTTCCACTCTGGAATAGGAAGTGATTGCAAAAGACCCGGTGGAAGTTGATGTTTAGCTTTCACTTGTTGACAAACTAAACATCTTACTATATAGTCTACTATATCTTTTTTCATGCTCTGCCACCAATAGCATTCTTTAAGTGTACAATATATTTTAGTACTACCTGGATGCATCGAGTACGTAGAACAATATACCTTATTTATAATCTCCTGTTTCAATTCTTCTACATTTAGAACACAAAGCCTTTCTCCAACCATTGAAGTTTTATCCTCTCTAAAAGAAAAATCAGGTCGTGACCCACTCTTTACTTCTTCAATAATTTTACATATATGAGTATCTTGATTTTGAGTTTCTTTAACCATTTCTACCAGAATGGGTCTAACTATAAGAGTTGCAAACAATATTCCTTGATTAATTAAATCCATATCCACATTCATTGCTTGAAGTTCTATAAACAAAAGAGAATGCACTGACTTGATATGAGTTAAGTTATTATAAGATTTCGGACTAAGAGCATCTGCCACAACATTTACTTTTCTGGGATGGTACTCTATTGTACAATCATAATCTTTTAATAACTCAATCCATAGTCTTTGCCAAAAATTCAAATCCTTTTGACTAAAAAGGTATTTAAGAGATCTGTGATTTATAAAATTTTGACATGTCTCTCCATATAGATAATGCCTCCATATCTTAAGAGCAAATACCACAACCGTTAATTCTAAATCATAAGTATGATAGTTTGACTCATGCGGCCTCAATTATCTAGAAGCATATACTATAACCTTCCTCTATTACATGAGAACACAACTTAATCCTTTTCTAGAAGCATCACTATATACTAAAAATTCACCATTATTAGTAGGAAGAGTTAATACTGGTGCAGACGTTAAACACACCTTAAGTTTCTCAAAACTCCTTTAATATTCTTCTGTCCACATAAACTTCACATTTTTCCTTAACAATTTTGTTAATGGAGCTGCTATAATTAAGAAATCTTAAACAAATCAATGATAGAACCAGCTAAACCTAAAAAACTCCTCACCTCTATGGTATTAGTTGATTATTCTTATTTAACTACTGCCTCTACTTTTTTAGGATCTATATAAACCCCTTTTATCGATATAACATGTCTTAAGAAAATAATCTAATCCAGCTAGAACTCACATTTACTCAATCTAGCGAATAGTTTCTCACCTCTCAAAGTTTGCAATACTATTTCCTCTTTACTTCAGGAATACACCAGTATATCGTCTATGAATACAATTACAAATTTATTAAGGTATTTCCAAAACACTCTATTCATGAGGTCCATAAATACAATTAGTGTATTGGTTAACCTAAACAGCATCACAAGGAACTCATACTGTCCATAGCGTGTCCTAAAAGCCATTTTAAGTACATCTATCTCTTTAATTTTTAGTTTGATGATACCTAGATCTTAAATCAATCTTTGAGAAAACCTTAGCTCATTGTAATTAATCAAAAAGATCATCAATATGAGGTAATGGATACTTATTAAGCATTGTAACCTTATTCAACTGTCTATAATCTATACATAGCCTTATGGAACCATCGTTTTTCTTTACAAATAACATAGGTGCTCTCTAAAATGATACACCAGGCCTAATGCAAACCTTATCTAATAACTCTTACAATTGAACTTTCAATTCTTTTAGCTCTATTGGAGCCATTCTATAAGGTGCTTGAAATATAGGAGTTGTACTAGGGGTCATATCGATAAAGAATTCAATCTCTCTATTTGGAGGTAAACCTAGAAGATTTTATGGAAAAACATTTCCAAATTCAAACACTATTGGAATATCTTATAGTCTAGGTCTTTCAGACTGAGTGTCAACCACATGAGAAAGGTATGCTTGACAACCCTTCCTTAGCATTTTCCTAGCAGCTATGGTTGATATCAAACAAGAGGGAAGAGCATGACATATTCCTTAAAAAGGAAATTTAGTTTTCCCAGGGCACTTAAACTCTAATATCTTCTTAAAATAATCTACTATAGCATAATGGCGAGATAGCCAATCCATGCATAAAATTTCATATAAACCCTAAAGTTATAGGGGAACTAAATTTGCTAGAAGCTCATGCTTACCTATCTTAACTATACAATCTTTATACACTTTCTCACAGACCTTAGAGTTTCCCAAAGGATTACTAACAATCATTATAGCATCTAAGGAACTAGGCTTTAAATAAGTATACAAAGTAAAAGAGTGAGACACAAAAGAATATATGGCTCCTGGGTTAAATAACATATAAGCATCTCAATCAAAGATAGTGAACATACCAGTAACAACTTCTGGAGATACCAATGCTTCATCTTGCATCATTGCATAAACTCTAACTTGAGTTAAAGATCAAATAGTTGGGTACTCTGTCCTTGCTGAGATGTTGTAGCAACAACACTTTCCCTACCAAAACTAAGGCTAGAATTAATGGTAACCTATCTATTTGATGGAAAATTTCTACCACTACCCTAATTCCTAGGTGTTGCAATTCCTCACCCTGAACCACCAAAGTGCACTAAAGAAGGACAATCTCTTTTAATATGGCCAATTTCCTCGCACTCAAAATAACCCAATGACCTCTTCTTACATTCCCCTTTATGAAACTTGCCACAATTCAGGCATTATGAGTATGTGTGTCTCCTCTAGTTATTTTATGGCATAACTCCGTGGTTTTGCCTCTAGGCACTTGCAAAGCTACCAACTGGCTGCCTTACAGAACTCTGACGTATCTAGGGTTGATTAACTTATTGTCCTATACTCATGTGTAAACCTTAACCACTACCACTATAGCCTAATCTAGGTGGTAATGTGTTAACTCCTATATTGAGTTGTTTATCTCTATATCCTTGAGAGGAACTTGAGCTAAACCTTTTACTCTTTTGCTCTTGCTCTAATTCTTCTTTCTTTGCCTTCTAAAAAGTAAGTGTCTTTTGAACTAGTTCTTAAAATTTTTTTTCTTCATACCAAGCTATTCCAGTTCACATATAAGCTTGTAGTCCACTTCTAATTAAACTTATTATACTTAATTTCCTTTGAAGACATAATCTCAAAAATAAAGCAATATAGATCCTCAAATTGATCTGCATATTCTCTAATTGACAGACTATCTTGAGTCAACTTAAAAAATGCCTCCTGCTTACTTTTATTATAACTACCCATCAAATATTCTTTATAGAGCTCCTTAATAAATATATTCTATGTTAGTCCTTCACCATATAAATGATGAACTCTAGTCAACCACTCAACTGCTAAACCTTTTATAAACCTATGCATATTATAAACTTTCTCAATATTTGCCAATCTTAGGATAAGAAAAGCTTTTTCTAACTTCTTCAGCCACTCATCAACTATTCCACCATTTATTGACCCCTCAAAATCATATGCACCTAATCTACGTGCATAATCTACTATCATCCAGGGATCATGGTACTACTTTGGAGCAACTATAACCACTATAAAAGCTTAGGTCATAAGAGCTCCTATACCAATATTAGCCTAAAAAGGAGGTATTAGCTGCGCTAATTATGGATTAGGTGGAACTAGAGGTAGATGAGTTAGAGGTGTAGGAACAGGTTGCAGAGCTGGAGCAGATTGATATGCTCCTGATGCAACATCACCAGAGGTGGAGTCCATATATTCCCCTCCACTAAAAGACACATCATCCAAATAAGCTATCTTGATGGTAACTGAAATACTATATCAATTTAACTACACAATTACTATAAAAACTGAGAGAGCATTCGTAAAAGATTTTAATCTATACACTCATTAAATGTATAACTAAAAGATAATGTTGAATGCGGACACATTGGGTGTATGATGATGTTGAGTAGCCCAAGTGTATATATATATATATTGCTGGTCATATGCATACGAAGAGCTACCCCCTAAGGGCTAACCACCCGGTTGTATGCCCCCAAGGCTATATATATATATATATATATATATATATATATTGCTGATATAAGACACCAGTTATCATGGTATAATCTAAAGGATACATATTACAAATGTATAGATTTATTTATAAATTAAAGCATTCACATTTATTAACTACTAATAAAAATATAATTGTTAAGTCATTAGTTGATACTAGTTACAAATATACTACTGAAACATAACTGTTGGGTTTAATAATAATAACAAATATATTTTTACTTTAAAATGCTTTAGCTATATCAATGCTATATGTTCCCAAATTTTGTTATGTAAGCTAAGTAATTTACAAAACAATAATAGTAAGTTAATATTTGATAAAAACTATTTGTAAGAAAACATAAGTTATATCAAAGAAAATATTTTATACACTTCAACATTTTTGTACATACATATATGTATATATAGTTTTAGAAACTAATGTTATATGTTTAGCCACTCACTTGTGCTTGCTGAAGCAAAGAACTAGCTAGTTGGCTCTGACCTATGCGCTACAGCTATGACTGAAGCTGCTCCTAACATTTAAGAAGCAAAAACACAAGATTATAAGCTTTTTATCTAAATTTCGCTCAATCTAATTGATTTATTGTAGAGTGATATGGCCTACAGCCCTAAAAATTATCCAAAAAAGCTTCTGACGAGGCTCTAAGGTGTTAAACTAACACTGGGGTGCCTCCTTAGTGCACCGAGGCACCTCCTCATCACTGAGATGATGCCTCAGCTCACTAAGGCACCTTCTCAGTGCTAAGGCATACTTCAGTTTACTGAGGTGCCTCCCCAGTATAGAGGCATCGCCTAATCGACTTATAACATCGTCAAACTTTGTTTTGCTATATTTTTACTCATTTTTCACCATATTTCAACACCAACATAATATTATTTAGATTTATGCATTAATAGAGGTCTGTTTCAAGCTAACTAAAGTCTCTATAACTTAAACAAAACCAACTCTTATCAAAATATCAAAATTCTAACAAAATCATAAGTTTCTTATGCTTGTATATAACTTGCAACTATAAGTCTTAAAACCAAATTTCAAAAATAAAACCAAGTAGAAGATGATGAATTCACCAAGTTCAGAATTGAATCAAGTCTATTTACTTACCTAAATACTTGTGAATTAAAAAAAAAAATTTGAATTTATTGTCTTGGAAATGATATTTGTACTCCTCCAAAACTTAAAATCTTCTACTCCTCTATGATGATTTCTATAGATTGAATTAAAGAAGTTGATGAAGAAAGCAAATTGGAAGTTGAAGACAGTGAGAACCTTGAGAAAAAAATGAGTTTGTTATTAGAAAACTTGAGAAGAAACCGTGGAAGCCATAGAGAAAAAAAAAGTGGCCAAGAGGAGAACCTACATTGTTTTCTTCTCTGTTTTTTTTTAACAAATTATCCACTTAGACCCTTCTAGTTTCCCCTCTAATATCACAAGTCTTTAGAACTTATTTTTTAATCCTATTTATTTCATAACCTCACTTATTTATACTATAAATCTATTTTTATTATTTATATGTTAATTAACCTCTAGAGCAAGGATGTTACAAATTTAATCATTAAATGTAATGCATCGGAATAGATAAGAATTTTTCAAAATAAAGAAATTGTATAAAGAAAAAAATATTTTACAAATTGTTTAACAACTTGGGTTGTGACACTTTCTACCCGCTTTCCAAGACTTTTTCTCCACTTTTTTGTGTAGATTCTTTAATTGAACCCTTGAAGGGGAAAATTTCATTACTGTTTTTTAGAGGAGACTTACAATGTGTATATGTGTGGATTAAATTCATGACATGATTGAGAGTGAATTGCAATGTATATATTTAGTTCATGACTCTTGTGATTAGATTGGGGCGTTTCCATGTGTGAGAGAGGGCAATATCAAATTATGAGGCACATTATAATTGAAGCAAGAAAAGACAACTCTGATTTTCAAAAAAAAGAAAAGATAAGATAACTCTGAGTTTCAAAAAAAGAAAAGATAAGATAACTCTGAGTTAATATCCATGTCGAATGAGATAAAGACAACCAGATAAAATCAACAACCGAGGATAAATTGAAAGCTGCCTGATTGAATACATGCAAACATGAACTAGTGATGACCAAAGATCTAAGCCAATAGTTGAGAGTTAAGACTAAAACCATGCATGGATAGAAATGAAATCAAGAGCAAATGAAGAAAATATTGGAGAAACTAACTTTTATCTTATTTGGGATAATTTTTTTTAAAAAAAATTTATTCATTTCGTATTATTTTTTTTTAAAAAATCAAATTTTCTTTATATTCTTAATTATTATTATTAGTAGTATTTACAACTCATTTTTATTTCTGCATTTCATATTATATTTTTGGCATAATGCATATACAGCCCCCTGAACTTGCCAGCTTTTTTTACGTTGGCACCTCAACTTACCCTTTTGCCATTTCAACACCTGAACTTGCCTAAAATATAATTTTTAAACCTCTGTCATATCATTAGCGAATCAGCATGTGACATGTATATGTGTTGAGCTGAACAAAATCTGCAAATAGAGGTGTCAAAATGACAAGAAGTGGTAAGTACGGGGGATGATAGATATATTATATCATTAGATTAATGTATTTTAGGCAAAAAACGGCAAGCTCAGGTGTTGAAATAGCAAAATCATAAGTTGAGGTGTTAAAATAAAAAAAGATGGCAAGTTCAAGGGGCTGGGTATGTATTAAACCTATATTTTCTTGCTTGATTTTTTACTTTAAATAATATTGTTGGACCTTTAAAAAGTAGATTTTAGAAGAACTAAAATATGGGGGCTTTCAGTTATAGAATAATGTGAAAAAGTTAAAATTTTATAAAATATTTAGAAATTAATTTTTTTACTTTATTTTGAGAGTGATAAGATAATATTTGAGAGCATTTTTACATTTTATTTTTTTAAGAAAAGGGCAAAATTTTTTGATAAATAAATTTATTGTGCAAGGATTTCAAAATAATTTTTAAAATATATTTAGATTTTTAAAATAAAATTGAATATAATTGATACGACTCACAAAATTCAATGATTTAATTGAAATCATTTTATGTGAGGATATAATTGAAAATTTGAATAAAATTCAAGATGGATTTAACTATTTTGTGTAACTTATTTGTGAAATTTTATAGCATAAAATACAACAAAGGGATGAGAACACTTTCACACCTGAACTTTATCTTTTTGGTCTATAACACTCATCAACTTTTATTTTAACCCATCAAACTATTAAACTTTGATTTTAGACCTTTTTCACCCTAACACACAAAAAATTAGCACGTGAACAAAACTTGCTGACGTGGAAATTTGAAGTGCTGAAGAATCAAAAAACTTATGTGGCATTAAAATTGTAAAAATATAAAATATTACCATCTAAAAATAATAAATAATTAAACACATTCTAACCTAAAACCTTTCCCACTCTTTACCTAAATTCCACCGTTTGTATCATCGGCTATCACCGCTTCCATGATCGAAATTCGAAAACCATCGCTCCCTTTTTTTCTAGTCACAGACCTCCTTTGATGCTCCTTTATTCCCACGCTGATATTCTTGTTGAGCAGCACAAGTGGGCTTACCCTGTCTTTGGAAAAGTGAGAATATGGAATCATATTCTCGATCTGTGTCACGGTCATGGTGGTCAGATTTTCTTTTGGAAGGTCGAGGTAGTGGTTGTTCAAGATGACGAGCTGAGTGTTAAGGCGAGGACCTTTTAGGGTGAAGGCAGTGGTATAGGATGGGTTTCGCAGCCAGTAGAAGGTTGCAAAATGGACTTCTGCGCCAACAGAACATTCAAAGCCTTTTTGCAATAGTGAAAATGGGTTTTACTGCTGATAAAAGCTCTCTCATTCTTATAGCTTCAAGTCCTTGAACGTTAGCATAGTTCTTGAGGAAGGTATTTTACTTCTTTATTTAATTTTCTATTTAGTTCAATACCAAGGTAATCGGAGATAAAAACAATAATACATTAATTGAGGTAAAGGAACTAAGGAAACTTTATTAATGGGTTTATTTTGATTCCAATTGATATGTGAAAAGTTAAGATTTTTTCAATTGGTCATGACTGTAACTAGAGGTAACAAAAAAAGCCAAGTATCACCAACGTGACAGAGAATGAAAATGGCTGCTAATATGGCAATAAAGAAGAAATAAACAATAATAATTTGTAAAGATTTTAAGAGAATAAAGTACAGAAATTCAGGAATTTAAATGGTGAAATATAGTAATTGTTGTGGTGGTGAAGATGGTTATAGTGGCGGTGATTAGTTGTAGTTGTAGTGGGTATTATTATTCTTGCAAATTAGTCAATTTGCTATAGTGACTTTGAAGATGGAGGTTGAATATGGTATAATTGGGGCTTTTTACCAATTTATAGTAAATTTTGAAATATATTTCCATTTTGTGGTGGTTTATAAAGATATTCCCATTTTGTGGTACTTTTGAAAGTAATTTCCAATTTATGGTGGTTTCTGCCTATGTGGAGTCAGTCCGCCAGTTTGACTAGCGGACTGACTTCAAATATATATATATTTTTTTTTGTTGGTTCGCCACTTCAAGTGGCGGACCAACAATTTTTTACATTTTTTTTGAAGTGGCGGACCAACAATTATTTTTTTAAAATTTTATTTAAAACATTATTATTATTATTATTATTATTATTATTATTATTATTAGAGGGTATATTGTTATTATTATTATTATTATTATTATTATTATTATTATTTGTAAGAAAATAAAATTTTTTTGAATAAAATTATGATTAATATTATTTATATTATTATATTAAAATATTGATAAAAAAGACCAACAATTTTTTTTGTTGGTCTGCCAGAAAATTTGTTTGTCACCAAAATTTTATTATTATTATTTATCAAATTATTGTTCCGACATCCGTTTACAAAACGGCTTGCGGTAAAAATTTTCA
>CATIWO010057038.1:0-21230 GCA_949673435.1 Macaranga tanarius | reverse complement strand
TTTTCTCATTTCCTTATTGTATTATCTTTCCGGCCCCATGGTTAACGAACCTACTTTAGTCTTTACTCGGAGTCTTCAAATTCTCATAATTCTTTATTATACTTCTTATGTTACTAAGTCCTCACTAAGAAGGAGTAAGTTCGTACACACCTATATGGTAGATCGTATATTCGGCCTTAGGCTTCGACTATACACAACTACCCAATTATACCATACACACTTAAAACTATAATTTCATCTAAAACTTTGAAGCCCCAAACGAAGGCCTAAATGGTCGAATTTGAACATCAAAACGGGGTTCGTCAAGTTCCACTTAATAAAGGTCATATAGCTCCCTGAATTAGCTTCGATTTGATATATTACGGCCCTCGTGATTCATCCGATGCCGAAAGTTAGGTCTTCTTTAATCAACATTATGCATCTCGACCATCCAATTTTAATTGTCACAATAATTTAGTCTCTTAGTCTGAGACTTATAAATATCAAGTCAATTCTCCATTCGAAGTTGTTTTTCATCTGTTTTTATATTCCGGTACATTATTCAAATAATTAATGCAAGTTCCCGATCGAAATTCTGAAGGTTTCAGCCAATCGGGTCGCGAAACGAATCATCGGAGTGCCTTTCTGAGCCACAGAGGCGCATGTCAGGGTGCTGGGGTTCACGTTTCAGCTACAGGGGCGCATGTCACAGCTGCAGAGATGCACGTCTCTTCTGCAGAGGTGCACGTCCTTGTATAGAGGTGCACGCCTCTACACAAGTAAAGGAAGAGGCACCACTCAATAGGGAAGAGGCGCACGCAAGAGGAAGAGGCGCCAAGAGGCGCACGCCTTTGGGGAGATCAGACGTATGCCTGTACGTACAGGCGCACGCCTCTGTAACTCAGAAATGCAAAAATAAAACAAAAATTACAGAAAAACGGCTATAAATTCAAATTTCCAACACATAACGTATATACATCAACATATAGCTCTAGATTACTCACAACACATGCCTTAAGAAACTTAGATCACTCTAGATCTTTCAAAACATCCAAAACCATAGCATTTTATTTAAAATTGAACTCAAAAATCAACTTAAACCAAAACTATAAAAACACAAAGTCACTCACTGTTTTCTCCCGCGGATTCCCATCTGTTCTTGCTTGATTCAGATGCTAAGTTTTCAGAATACTTTCTTTCTCTTCTCCTTCTTTTCTTCTCTTCTTTCTCTTCCTCTTTCTTCCTTCTTTTGCTTTTGCCGACTACTTCTTCTTCTCTTCCCCTTATTTTCTTCCTTCACCTTACTTTTCACTATTCATCATCTCTAACAACTCTCCTTTTTACCTCTTTGATCCTTAGTCTTTTCTTTCTTTCTTTCTCAATTCTCTCATTTCCAATTATTTCACTTTAGCCCCTTTCTTTTCTTTTCACTTTCATCCTTTTTATTCTATTCAAAATACTAAACTACATTCCTCAAAATAACTTCAACCTAAATGATAATATAATACATCTCCACATAATACTAATTGACTCCAAATCACTTATTCAAACAATTAACAATTAACAATTAACTCCAATCATTAAATTAATTTAACTGCAGTAATAACATTCTTAATTGTTATTAATGAACAGTAATCTGGTTCTAGGACACAGATGTTACAGTTGTAAAGTTCTTAAAAGTTCTAGATCCTTAGATTTTTCAACTTCTTTACAAGAGGCATAACACTCCTATTGATCGTGATAAATAGTTGATCTAATTTTGTAGGTTGATGCCTCATCTGTGCCAGCTTTGCCCTCTATCTAGTTAAATAACCAGTTGATAAGAACTCACTAGACGACCTGCTCTAAGAACCCTTGAATTAATTTGTTATGTGCCCGGAACACTAGAAAATAAATTGTGCGATCAAAAATTAGAACCTAAGGAAACTAAGTCCTTAAAACCCTAACCTTGAAAATGCCACAAAGGTTGATCACTCCTTTGATAAGTCAAGATAATGTATTTAACCAAGAACACAAGAGAGCAAAGAAATGCTTGTTGAAAAACACTTAATGTTATTAATCATAATGAAAATTCGTACACATATTTGATGGCCTTTATATAGGCATATAGAAACCCTAATTTGATAAGGAAACACCTCACTAAAGAGGAATTCCTATAATTAGGGCATACAAATCTGCCTTGAAATAGGAAATCTTCTAAAAGACTACAACTAATGCCAACTAAGCATTAAAAAGTCAAATTGATAATAAACCTAATTTAATAAGGTTTGGGCTAGATCTAACAAACCAAAATAAGTCCAAATACTTAAACATAATAAAATAAAATAAAATAAGCCCTTTAATACATCTTAGCAAGTGAATTGGGCCTTTCCTCATTATGTATAAACAACTTAGTCTTATATCATGACTCCAAACTTTGTTCTTCAAATTCTAAGCCTTACCCATCATCTTACACATAAAGATAAATAAATATCCTTGGTGTGGCATTGAGATCTCCTAGAATAGTTTTAGAACCTTCTAGAATAGCCTCATTGTTATGTATTTTCATGATTAAGCCTTGTAATGCCTCTTTCATCTTTCTTGTCCTTGCCCTAGTCATAGGACTACCAATTCCATGCAAAGGATCTTGGGTTGGTCTCCTTAATTTCCATCATTCCCCCCTTCCTTGAAAAGATTCATCCTCAAATCACCTACATCAAACAAAGTTAAATCAGCAACATTAAAAGTAGCACTAATATTACCATAGTTGCTTGGTAAATCCAGTTTGTAGGCATTCTCATTAATCTTCTCCAAGACTTAAAATGGTCCATCTCCTCTAGGTTGCAATTTGGACTTTCTTTGTGTAGGAAACCATTCCTTTCTCATGTGCACCCATACCCAATCTCGAGGTTCAAAGATAACCTTCACATGCCCCTTATTAGCTTGCTTTGCAAATTGATCATTCTTCCTCTCAGTGTTAGCCTAAACCGTGGCATGTAAATCCTTCACAAATTCTACCTTTTTCTTACCATCAAGATTAGCACTCTCATTAGTAGGCAAAGGTAAAATATCCAAAGGAGTTAAAAGATTAAATCAATAAAAAACTTGATACATTGCAATTAGTATAATAATTTTAGGATGATTCATACATATTTAGGTTGCATTTAGTACACATTTTAGTTTAATTTTAATGCATTTCATTCGCAATCATAAATGCTTTTGATCTTAATTGTTCTTAGTAAATTCATATGAATTTGAATGATTCATTGATGTTTTTGAAGTTTATTTGAAGTTTAGGGAAGTCATATGGACATACTGAAGTCATTCAAGGTTAAAAGAATGAAGGAAGCAAGCTTTGGGGTGTTTGTTAACCGTCACTACTCGGTACCCTTTGCCTAAGCCCTTCACTAGTCGTGATGAATAGGTACTGTCATGACTTGGCACTCTTTCCCTTGCCATTCATGAGTCGTGACAGGGAGAAACTGTCATGAGTCGGTACGGTCTTCGCCACTCGACATGGTGTGAAGAGTCATGACCCTTCGCACCATATTGCACTCTTTTAGTTATAATATCCGCTACAGAACTCAGATTTAAGTAATTCAAGTGCCTATGGAAAGGTAATTCAGAGGGCTATAACTTTATTAAAGAACCTAGACCTAATTCACTTATCTAAATTGCCAAAAATGCCCTTGAAGTGACTACTAATGTTGAAGCAATGTGATCCTTCACCAAGATTTGTAGCTTTTTGTTTGATATGACTTGTACCCTTTGACTATTAACTTCTAAACATATAAGTACTTTATTTTGTCTCTAAAATAGATATTGAAAGATATTGAAGGAGATATAGAGATTGGTATTAGAACATTCATAGAATATTTTTAGAGATAAAAAGTAGTTAGAACTTGAAGGTGTTATCATTCAAAGAAGATCAAAAGAGCATTTGCTTTATAGACATTTTCTTCATCAAGTCATTATCAAAAGAGATTATTGGAGATTCTAAATTTATTTCTAAGTGTTTCTAACTCTTTCTTCTTATAATTTTCTTAAGGATTGAATATTATTTTATTGTGTTTATATTTTTATTCATGATGTATCAAGGCTAAGTGCTTTGTAGGTTGGAATTGCAATGGATGATAGTTTTAATGAATTGAATTAATTATTTTGCATTATTGAATGAATGATTTGACTTTAATTGAGTACTTAATTGTGTTATATATGCTTGATTACCCCATATGATGTATAAATCAAGGGTTCACAATGAGAGTTGGGATTTTTAGTGGAAATACAATTGAATTCACTTAAAGGATAGGAAAGTACCAGGAGATAAAAAATCCACTTTGAGGGGTCAAAGAATTGGCAAAGAACTTCATGGTTTTTGTTTATCTCTACAATGACACGAGAGTACTTATAGACTCTAGATGGAAATACCCTTATTTGACAATGAGAGATGCTCTTAAGGATTTTAGGTCACATTCTCCAATCATTGCATTCATAGTTAATAAAATTAACTTGTGTTAATAATTCATTGTTCTATTCTATATTGTAATCTCTACCTACACTTCTTTGAATATTGTTTGTTGTTATTTTATTTCTTATTAATTGCATAGTTTAGCAATTTCACTATTTAATTAGATTTATAATTTGATTTATTACAATTTGATATATTGGTTAGCCTATTCATCTTAATTTTTATTCAGCTAATACTTGATTTTCCTATTTTTCCTATGTTCAACCCCTTTCTTATCCTATATTTAGCCATAGAAGCTAGGGTATACAATTCAACCCACATCAGAATTTGGCGTCGTTGCAGGGGAATAACAGTTTAGAAATTAATATTAGTTTAGGATAGAGAAAGGTTGCTTTAGGATTTTAGATAGGTTAGTTATTTTTAATTGTTAATTTTTTTATTTGATAATTATTTATATATCTATATAATACTTTTATTTTTATTCTTTTTATGATTTTCGTGACGTGCTTGTAGTTCTAGTAATATTTTATTCTTTGACCCTGAAATTGAACGTACTTTTCATCAATTGCACAGGGAACAAAGATAAGCGAATATGGATGAACCGCAAAGAAGAACTTTAGGCAATTTTACCTCACCAGACATAACTGAAAATTCAGGAGGAATTATAGCTTCAACTATTGCTAACAACAATTTCGAAATCAAGCTAAGTGTCATCCAAATGGTGAAAAATAATCAGTTTAGAGGTTTACCGATGGAGGATCCATATGCTCACATCCTCATATTCCTTAATATGTGTGCAACCTTCAAGATTAACAATGTTTCAGATGATGTAATAAGGCTACTGTTGTTTCCATTTTCTATGAGAGACAAAGCTCAGATTTGGCTTGCTAGTTTACCTAACAATTCTATCACTACATGGGATCAATTGAAGTAAGCTTTCCTTCACAAGTACTTCCCACCACACAAGATGGCTAGGCTTCGCAATGAGATTAGAACTTTCAAGCAAAACAAGGATGAGACACTTTATACAGTTTGGGAGAGGTTCAAAGAGTTTCAAAGGTAATGTCCACATCATGGGTTGCCCGATTGGATGATTCCTCAAATTTTCTACAATAGGTTATCTAATGATGTTAAGAGCATTGTAAATACAGTCTCTATTGGTAAATGGATGAACAAGACACCAATAGAAGCTACTACCTTATTGGAAGAACTTGTATCTCAAGGCTATATGGGTGATGAAACTAGTTTAGCAAAAGGAAAAGGAATGCTTGAGTTCGATAGCATAAATATGTTAAATTCCAAGGTTAATGCTTTGACAAAGCTTGTAAGCAAAGTTCAAATCAACTCGATGGAAAAGTTAAGCTCAACTTGTGAATTGTGTGGAGGTCCTCATTCATATGATGAATGCAATATGAGTTCTAGTGCGGAAGTAAACTATTTACAAGGAGGTTTCAACCAAACAAATGGTCCAATTCCAAACACCTATAACCCTCAATGGAGGAACCACCCCGGTTTCTCATGGTCTAACCCCTCACAATTTAACCTAAATATCAAACCACAAAATCCACCCGGATTTCCTATAAAATAACAAGCTTTCAACCCTACCCAACCCAAATCAAACCTTGAAACTCTTATGGAGCAATTTATTAACTAATAAATGACCATCAATAAGTAAAATGAGGAGCAATTCAAGCAAATTAACTTCAAGCTTAAATAACTTGCTACTCATAACTGTATATTTGAAACCCAAATTGCCCAACAAGCCTCTTCCTCCAACTCTAAACCCTTAGAAAAGCTTCCTAGCCAACCGGAGTTTATACTAAAAGAGACTTGCCAAGCAATTACTTTGAGGAGTGGTAAAAAGGTTAAAAATGTTGCTAGTAAGGGTAAGAGAGTGATTGATAATGACGATGTGGTAGAGGTGAAGGCTAATAAGGGAAATGATGATGTTATTGTTAGTGGTAAGGATGATGTAGAAGGTGTTAGGAAGGATAAAAAGGAAGATGCCATACCCAAAGATGATGAATCTAAGGTAGATCTTAAAACACTACCTTTTCCCCAAAGGTTTATTAGGCGTACCTTGGATAAGCAACTTGGCAAATTTCTTAATCATCTCAAGGAGATCACTATTACCATACCATTTATAGATGCCATTAGAGACATGTTGGCATGGGGAAAGTTTTTGAAAGGATATCATTAACCACAAGAGCAAGCTTGAGGAGTATGGATTAGTTTCTCTTGTCGAAGAATCCAAGGCTATGTACTCCAAATCTCCACCAAAGCTTAAGGTTCCAGGTTGTTTCACTGTTCCTTATGTAATTGGTGGTACTCATTTTGATAAAGCTTTATATGATATTGGTGCTAGTGTTAGTCTTATGCCTTACTCTATCTATAAGAGGCTTGACTTGGGAGAGCTTAAGCTACAAACATGTGTCTTTCTATGGTAAACAAATATGTCACTTATCCACTTAGCATTCTTGAAAATGTGCCAACTAAAGTTGGTAAATTTGTTATACCTGCCAATTTTGTTATTTTGGACATAGAGAAAGATCTTGAAATCCCAATATTATTTGGGAGACTATTTTTGATGACGACAGGTGTAATTATTAACATGAAAAGAGGCAAGATCATATTAAAAATGAATAATAAGTCTATGGTGTTTGATGTGTTTAAGTTGATGAAGACTTCACCAGTGGAAGTAGCAAGTATAATTGATTCACTTGATGTTATTGATGAATGCATTGATGAAACAATATATGAGTGCATAAAGCAAGATCCTATTAAGTCATACATGATGTAAAAAGCTAATGTGAAACTCTTAGAGGCAACTTCATACTTTCCTCCTCATAGGACTTTAAGGTTTGAACCTTTAAGGAGGGATGATGATCTAAAGTCTACTTTACCAAATGAAGAATTAAAGTTAGAGCTCAAGCCTTTACCATCTAATCTAAGATATGCATTTATTGACTCTAACTTTAAATTTCCTTTTATTGTGAATTTATTTTTACCTAATGATAATATTGATGCCTTATATGATGTGTTACTTAGTCATAGAGGTACTATTGGTTATTCTATAAATGATTTGAAGGGTATTAGTCCTAATGTGTATATACATAGAATCCTTTTAGAGGATGATGCTAAGCCTTCCATTGAAGGTCAAAGAATGTTAAATCTCACTCTTAAAGATATGGTTAGTAAAGAGGTAATTAAGTTGCTTTATAATGGTATTATATATTCCATCAGTAATAGCAAGTGGATAAGTCCTGTTCAAGTTATTCCTAAATAAGGTGGCTTGACGGTTATAAAAAGTGAGTCTAATGATTTAGTGCCTACTAGGACTGTCACTGGATGGTGTATGTTCATTAATTATAAGAAGCTTAATAAAGCAACTAGGAAAGACCATTTTTCATTACCATGAACGACTAGCTAATTTTTTATATTTTTGCTATTTAGATGGGCTTAGTGGTTTTTACCAAATACCTATTCATCCTGATGACCAACTTAAGACTACTTTTACATATTCCTATGGTACCTTTGCATTTAGACACATGCCTTTTGGGCTATGCAATGCTCCCACTACCTTTCAAAGATGCATGTTCTCTATTTTTAGTGATTTAATTGATGATTGTGTAGAGGTTTTTATAGATGATTTTAGTGTTTATGGTGCTAACTTTTCAAATTGTCTAGAAAATCTTTCTAGAGTACTTGGCAGGTGCAAAGAGCATAGATTAGTGCTAAATTGGGAGAAATATCATTTTATGGTGCAAGAAGGCATTGTTTTAGGCCATATAGTATCAAAGCGGGGTATTGAAGTTGACAAGGCAAAAATTGAAGTCATAGAAAATTTGCCACCTCTAAAATGTGTCAAGAATGTGATAAGTTTTCTTGGGCATGTAGGATTTTCTAGAAGTATCATTAGAGATTTTTATAAAATTGTCAAACCATTATGCAACTTGTTAGCAAAGGAGGCAGTTTTTGAGTGTGATGATTCATGCTTAGATTCCTTTGAAAAGCTTAAGAAAGCTCTTGTTTCAACTCCTATTTTATAGCCACCTAATTGGGAGTTACCATTTAAGATAATATGTGATGCTAGTAATTATACTGTGGGGGTTGTTTTAGGCCAAAGAAAGGAAGGAAAGCCTTATATGATCTACTATGCTATCAAACTTCTTGATGGTACTCAAATCAACTATACTACCACTGAAAAAGAGCTTCTTACCATTGTTTATGCTTTTGACAAATTTAGAGCATATCTTATTGGTCAAAAGGTGATTGTCTACTCAGATCATGCTGCTCTCAAGTATCTTTTTAGCAAGAAAAATGCCAAGCCAAGGTTGCTTCGGTGGATTTTGATGCTTCAAGAGTTTGATTGAAAGGTTAGAGATAAGAAGGCTAGTGATAACCTTGTGGCGGATCATTTGTCAAGGCTAGATCAAAAAGGATTAAGGAAGCAAGATGATGGTGTACCTATCAATGACACATTCCCGGATGAACAACTTCTGCAAATTACTAAAAAGGAACTTCCATGGTTTGCCGATATTGCTAACTATCTAGTAAGTGGAGTTTGCCTTATGGTATGGATTTTAGACAGAAAAAGAGATTATTGCATGATGTCAAATTCTATTATTGGGAAGAACCACTATTATACAAGAGGTGTAAAAATGGCTTGATAAGAAGATGTGTTCCACAAGATGAAGTTTATGACATTTTAAGGCATTGCCATTCCATAGAAGTAGGTGGATACTTTGGTGCATCTAGGACAGCATCTAAGGTACTCTTATCTGGATTTTGGTGGCCTATATTATTCAAAGATGCCCAAGACTTTGTGCTTGCTTGTGATAGATGTCAAAGAATGGGTAACATTTCTAAGAAGCATAAGATGCCTTTGAGTAATATCCTAGAGGTAGAAATATTTGATGTTTGGGGTATTGATTTTATAGGGCTATTTCCAAGTTCTTTAGGCAACAAGTACATCCTTGTCATGGTTAATTATGTCTTTAAATGGGTAGAAGCTATTCCATCCATTACAAATGATGCCAAGGTTATCAAGAAAATACTTAAAAAGATCATATTCCCTAGATTTGGTACTCCAAGTGCATTGATTAGTGATGGTAGTTCTCATTTTTGCAACCACATAATTGAGTCACTTTTGAAGAGGTATGGTGTCACTCACAAGGTAGCTACTGTATACCACCCTCAAATATGTGGTCAAGTTGAAGTTCGTAATAAAGAACTCAAGTGGATTTTGGAAAAGATAGTTTCTACTTCGAGAAAGGATTGGGCATTAAAGATTAATGATGCATTATGGGCATATAGGACATCTTTCAAAACTCCCATTGGTCTTACTCCATATCAATTGATCTATAGGAAGTCTTGTCACTTGTCGGTTAAACTTGAACATAAAGCTTATTGGGCAACAAGAGCATTAAATTTTGATTTAATGAAAGCAGGCCAAAAGAGGCTTCTTCAACTTAATGAATTGGAGGAATTGAGGATGAATACTTATGAGAATGCCAAGATCTACAAAGATAGAACCAAGCAATAGTATGATAAGCACATTCAAAAGAAGGAGTTTCATGAAGGGCAGCTTGTTCTTTTATACAATTCAAGGCTCAAACTCTTTCCCGGTAAGTTAAAATTAAGGTGGTCAGGTCCATTTCGAGTTCTAAAAGTTTTTCCCTATGGTGATATTGAGATTACAAATGCGAAGGGTGAAACTTTTAAAGTCAATAGTCATCGTCTAAAGCCTTATATTATTGGTGATCAATTAGAGAATGGGATCTTCATTCCCCTAATTTCTTCTCCTTAATCTTCATGGAGGTAATGGTCAAGCTATAGACCTCAATTTAGCATTCATTTTCTTATTTAGTATAGTTTTAGTTGCTTTATCTTTTATATTTCATTTCTTTTATTAGTTTTTACTTCATTTATTTTCATTTGTTGATTTTCATTTTACTAATCACATTACCTTAAAATTAGGTTTAATATATGTTTTGAGAAAAATAAAAATAATAATCTAAAAAAAATTCAAAAATTAAAAAGGTGTACCGAGTTGGCACCCAAAGCTTGGTTTTATGCCGAGTCATGACGTTTTACCACTATCATGACTCGGCAGGCACTTACCGATCAGTGCCAAGTCGCGACCGTTTAACACTGTCACCACTCGGTACAACAACATACATTTGGTGCGGAGTCGGCACCAACACACCAATACACACTTTCACCAACACAACTCTTAAAATATATATATATATATATATATATATATATATATGTATCTTTCACATACACATATATATTTCTCTTTCTTTTTATTTCCCTCTTCATTTTGAAATTTTGACAACAACACTTTTAACTTTAACTTTCCCCCCATTTTCGTTTTTGTATTTACTACATTCCTATTTTTAACTATACTTTCCATATTCACTCTTTTTCACATTTGCATTTCTTCTCTTCTCTACATATTCTTCTTCTTCTTTATTTTCTTCTTTTTCTCTACATATTTCTTTCTTTTTTCATTTTTGCATTTTCTACCTATTGATCTTGCTCCAATGTATGAGACTCCTTTTCCTATTTTTTATGAATTTGAAAGAGATAAATATGTTCAATATAGAACTAGAGATGTTGTTGGTTCTAGATTCTTGCCTAAGTCCATTATTGAGAAAATGGAATGACTAATGTTATGGATAAATTGTTGAAGTCAATAGGGCTAAAAAAATTTATTGATTTGGAAAATGATTCTTATGTGCAATTGACTCAAGAATTTTATTATTCTTTGATTGTGAATGAAATAGATAAACATGCTCTAGATGTTCGCATACTAGGCAATACTTATCAATTGACTCCTAATTTCATGAAGAATGTATTTGGTTTTGCTAAGGATGGTGTTCGTAAAATGTCAAGTGATTTTAGTGCACGTCATTTTTGGGTATTTTTTATAGATTTGCCTCCTTCTTTTGATGCCAAAAATGGCTCGGCCATGTTTATCAAAGATCATAAATATTAGCTTTTGCATAAGATACTTGCATGTCTTATTTTTGGCAAATTAGAAGGTAATAAGGTGTCCGTACAATAGTTGTTTTTGATGTGGTGTGTTCATGAAAAGAAACCAATTTATTGGACTCATTGGCTTTTAATTCAATTACTTGATTGTTCTAACCATTCTACGGTTCCTTTGACATATGGTCATATGATTACTCAAATTTCTATTGCCTTTGATATCTCACAATCTTCTTTGTTAAGTATGAGATGTGTTAGGATGGTTCACTTTACAAAGCAAGCTTTCACTCGTGGTGCAGTTATTGATTCCAACTTCAACCTCAAGCATGCATGAGAACGTTCTTGTTGGATCAAAAGGGATCAAAATCCACAAATGGTGCGGGTGGTGGAGGAAAGTGAAGAAGAAAGTGATGAGAGTGACCACAATGCAAGTTAGAGGGATGAAGCACAACCACAACAACCAACTTCCAAAAATGTAGAGCTAGGTGGTGGAGGCCCTCGTGCTCCTAGTGATTTAGCTTTATGGCAACAAGTTCTCTATGGTCAATAAGCAATGATGCAGCAATTAGAGCAACTCAATGCTAGGCAATACCATACGGAATGTTGGCAAAGGCGCATGTCTCATAAGATTGATCGCCTCATCGAGCGTAGTGGGTATCAAATTGATTCCCCACCACCATCGCCACAATAAGATTGAGGGAGCATTTCTTCACCTTTTTTCTCTACACTTATATATTTTTTTATTGTCTTTATTGTATTTGCATGATCACATTGAGGCCAATGTGTGATTTTAAGTGTGGGAGAGAGGTTACCTATTTCAGTTGTGTTCTTATTTTATGTGTTTTGCATTTATGTTTTTACGTTTGCTTTTTTAGTTTACTATGCTAGGTTGTATTATATCAAATAACTTTTTGATCTTATTTTTATACTCCTTCTTGATTTGGAATGATTTTGTCCTAATCTGGTTTATTAATATATTGATTTTTAGAGACATTTAAAATTGATTGAATCCACTTTTCTTGCCTTATTTGCTAAGAATTTGGACAAGGTAGTGTAGGTTTGATGGTAATTTTTACCTTGTGTTATTTCTTTTGAAATCTTTAATTACTTTAACTAATTAATTTAGACTAATGAATTAAGCTTAAGTTTTAGGGAAATGATATATGCTTGAAAGAGGAAACTATAGCCATAATACATACTTATAATTGATTAATAAAATATGAGGATTTGGAAAAAGAAAAAAAAATAAAAAAAAACAAATTACGAGACGGAGCATAAAACGCACTCGCCTAAGAAAAAAATAAAAACGAAAAAAGAAAAAAAAAGAGACACAAAGTGTATATATCTTATTCCTCTAGCCTAATATAGCTATGAATAGTGCCAGTAGCCACTTGAAGATGTTATGGATTCCGAGTAATTCATGTGCATTTGTATTTGCTCCTCATTTGCATTCGTTTGGAAAGGATTTCTAATAATATCTCAAGTAAGGTTTTATTATCCAAAAATGCCTTGAGATTGATTATAAGTGTGCGTGTGCTTTTCTTTTGTCCTCTATGATTTAGTAATTTCCCTTAGACTTGAGTTTGATTAATAAATTGGAATTGAATTTGACTTGCATTGATTTCATTTGTAATAATATTTGGTGGGGGTTACTTTATTTTCTATATTATTATTGTCATTATTCTAGGCTTTTTGAGGGCTTGTAGAGTTGATTTTCAATCTCTTTTTCTTTGTTTATTTGTTTCTTTGATTTAATGTGGCAGTGACCCTTATTAGTGCTTAATCATTTTGAATTGAAATGAGTAATCTATTAATCTTTTATTTGAACTTTCATCTTTGATCTTTAAGTTTTGCTTGAGGGCAAGTAATGTATAAGTGTGAGGGAGTTTGATACATTGTAATTAGCATATTAATTTTAGGATGATTCATGCATATTTAGGTTGCATTTAGTATACATTTTAGTTTAATCTTGATGCATTTTATTCATAATCGCAAATGCCTTTAATCTTAATTATTCTTGGTAAATTCATATGAATTTGAATGATTTATTGATGTTTTAAAGTTTTTTTGAAGTTTAGGGAAGTCATATGGATATATTGAAGTCATTTAAGGTCAAAGGAATGAAGGAAGCAAGTTTTGGGGTGTTTGTTGACCATCACTACTTGGCACCCTTTGCCTAAGTCCTTCACTAGTCATGATGAATAGGTACTGTCATGACTCACACTCTTTCCTTTGCCATTCATGAGTTGTGACAGGGAGGAACTGTCATGAGTCGGCACAGTCTTCACCACTCGGCGTTGTGTGAAGAGTCACAACCCTTCGGACCATATTGCACTCTTTTGGTCATAACTTCCGCTACATAACTCGGATTTAAGTAATTCAAGTGGCTATGGAAACTAATTCAGAGGGCTATACTTTCATGAAGAACCTAGAATTAATTTACTCATCTGAGTTTTTGAAAATGCCCTTGAATTGACTGCTAATGTTGAAGCAATATGGTCCTTCACCAAGATTTGTAGCTTTTTATTTGATATGACTTGTACCCTTTGGCTATTAACTTCCAAATATATAAGTACTTTATTTTATCTTTGAAATAGATATTGAAAGCTAATGAAGGAGATACAGAGATTAGTATTAGAATATTCATAGAATATTTTTAGAGACAAAAAGTAGTTAGAACTTGAAGGTGTTATCATTCAAAGAAGATCAAAAGAGCATTTGCTTTGCAGACATTTTCTTCATCAAGTCATTATCAAAAGAGATTATTGAAGAATCTAAATTCATTTCTAAGTGTTTCTAACTCTTTGTTTTTATAATTTTCTTGAGGATTGAATATTATTTTCTTATGTTTATGTTTTTATTCATGATGTATTAAGGCTAAGTGCTTTGTAGGTTAGAATTGCTATGGATGATAGTTTCAATGAATTGAATCAATTGTTTTGCATTATTAGATGAATGATTTGACTTTAATTGAGTACTTAATTGTGTTTTATATGCTTAATCATTATATATGATGTGTAAATCAAGGGTTCATAATGAGAGTTGAGATTTTTAGTGGAAATACAATTGAATTCACTTAAAGGATATGAAAGTACCAGGAGATAAAAAATCCACTTTGAGGGGTTAAAGAATTGGCAAAGAACTTCATAGTTTTTATTTATCTCTATAATGATACGAGAGTGCTTGTAGACTCTATATGGAAATACCCTTATTTGACAATAAGAGTTGCTCTTAAGGATTTTAGGTCACATTCTCCAATCATTGCATTCATAGTTAATAAAATTGACTTGTGTTAATAATTCATTGTTCTATTCTATGTTGTAATTTCCACCTACACTTCTTTGAATATTGTTTGTTATTATTTTATTTCTTATTAATTGCATAGTTTAGTGATTTTTCTATTTAATTAGATTTATAACTTAATTTATTACAATTTGATATATTGGTTAGCCTATTCATCTTAGTATTTATTCGGTTAATACTTGATTTTCCCGTTTCTCCCGTGTTCGACCCCTTGCTTATCCTATATTTAGCCATAGAAGCTAGGGTATACAATTCAACCCGCATTAAAACTTTAAAAAGTGAAAATAAGTAGTAGAATGAACAGATCTATTATATGCAAACTCAATATGTGCCAAACACTTTTCCTATTGTCGTAAGTTCTTTTGAATGATAGCACGCAATAATGTAGTTAGTGTCCTATTAACTCCTTCAGTTTGTCCATCCATTTGAGGATGTGCAACAGTAGAGAACAATAGTTTAGTTCCTAACTTATTCCATAAAGTGCACTAAAAATGACTTAGGAACTTAACATCTCTATCACTAATAATTGTCCTAGGTAAACCATGCAAACGAACCACTTCCTTAAAGAACAAATCAGCAATATATGTTGCATCACTAGTTTTAGAACATGCAATGAAACGAGCCATTTTACTAAACCTATCAACAACAACAAATATATTGTCCCTACCACTTTGAGACCTTGGTAACCCTAAAAAATAATCCATAGAAATGCCAGTCCAAGGTTAGTTAGGCACAGGTAAAGGGGTATACATACCATGTGGTTTAACTTTAGATTTTTCTTACCTACATGTAATGCACTTATCATAAATAGATTGCTCATCATGCTTCATATTAGGCCAATAAAAATGCTCATGCAATGTATCTAAAGTATTTTGCACACCAAAATGTCCCATCAAACCACCCCATGAGTTTTCCTAACAAGTAACTCACGAATAGAATAAATAGGCACACATAATTTATATTTTCTAAACAGAAATCCTTCATACCTATAAAAGTCACCAAATGCACATTTATCACATGCACTCCATACTTGGCCAAAATCATAATCATTAGCATATACATCCTTAAGTAATTCAAAACCAAGTAATTTAGTTTGCAAAGAAGTAAGTAATGCAAACCTCCTAGACAATGCATCAACAACAATGTTTTCCTTGCTATGTTTGTACTTGATCATACAAGGAAATGTTTCTATGAACTCCAGCCACTTAGCATGCCACTTATTAAGCTTACTTTAGGATTTTAAGAACTTTTAGCTCTCATAATCGGAATGAATGACGAATTCCCTTAGCCTTAAGTAATGCTGCCATGTTTGTAGAGTTCGAACTAATGTATAAAGTTCCTTGTCATAAGTAGGGTAGTTCAAGGCTGCCCCACTTAGCTTTTCACTGAAATAAGCAATGGGTTTGGAATCTTGCATTAAGATAGCCCATATTCCAATGCCAGATGCATCATATTCTACCTCAAAAGCTTTATCAAAGTTAGGCAAACAGAACAAAGGTGCATTAGTCAACTTATCTTTCAAAGTATTAAAAGCTTGCTCATGCACATCATCCCACTTAAAAACAATATTCTTTTTAACAAGTTCATTTAGAGGTGCAGCAATAGAACTAAAATCCTTAACAAACCTTATATAAAAACTTGCTAAACCATGAAAACTTCTTACTTCATTTGTGTTTTTTAGGTGTAGGCCAGTCCCTTATTGCCCTTACCTTCTCTTCATCAATACTAATACCTTGCAAACTAATAACATATCTAAGAAACATAACAGATTCCATGCAAAACATGCACTTTTTAATATTGGCATATAATTGGTGCTCTCTTAACATACTAAAAATAGCATGCAAGTATTTCACATGTTCATCCAAATTCCTACTATAAACTAAAATATCATTAAAGTAAACTACCATAAATCTTCCTATGAAAGCACACAAGACATGATTTATTAACCTCATGAATGTACTAGATGCATTAGTTAACCCAAAAGGCATTTCTAACCACTCATACAATTTATATTTAGTTTTAAATGTTGTTTTCCATTCATCTCCTTATTTCATACGAATTTAATAGTAGCCATTCTTTAAATCAATTTTAGAAAATAAATAAGCGCCATGCAATTCATCAAGTATATCATCTAATCGAGGGATAGGTATATCATCTAATCGAGGGATAGGATGTTTATACTTAACCGTTATTTTATTGATGGCTCGGTAGTCCACACACATGCGCCATGTTCCATCTTTCTTTAGGACTAAGATGATAGAAACCGAACACTAAGGCTCTCCCTTATAAAACCCTTTTGCACTAACTCATCCGCTTGCCTTTGTATCTCCTCGGTTTCCTCAAGATTAGCCCTATAGGCAAGTCGATTTGGTATGGTAGAACCGGTATAAAGTTTATTTGATGCTCAATACCTCTTAAAGTAGGTAATCTATGGGGAATCTCTTCAGGAAATAAATCTTCAAACTCCTGCAATAAAGACACAATAACACTAGGTAAAGAAAGGTTAAGGTCATTAGTAGAAAAGTAAACATCCTTATACATAAGTACAAGTAGTTGTGGCCTTATAATTAAAGCACTCTTAACCTTACTTTTTCCAGAAAACACACTTATCCTCTTACTTTTCTCTCTTTTTTGACACTTTTATGACCAATATTTCTCTCAGCCTCACTCTTTCCACTTGCATTTTTCCTCTCGGCCTCACTTTTCCTCTTTTCTTTTGATTGCTCACTCTCTTTCTTTTTCTTTTCCTCTTTTTCACACATCTACTCCTCTCTCATTTTACACTCTCTTGCTATTCTAATTTAATCTTCATAAGCTTGCAAAAGTTTAAGAGGGGTTAGTACAATAATTCAGTTATTCATTATAAATGAGTAATGATTTTTGTGCCCATCATGATTAACCTTTCTATCAAATTGCCATGGTCAACTAAGCAAAATCTGACCAGCACTCATTGGTGCCACATCACAAAGAACGTCATCCTTATATTTGCTAATTGAAAAGAAAACAAAAACTTGCTTATTTATTTTTACTTCTCCACTTTCATTTAGCCATTACAACTCATACGGCTTAGGATGCCTCATGGTTTCCAAATTCACCTTATCTACCAGCAAGGTACTAGCTACATTAGTATAACTCCCACTATCAATAATCATAGTACATACTTTGTCCTTCACATGACATCTAGTGTGAAAAATATGCTCACGTTGCTCTTCATTACTATCATCCTTAGGCTATATGCTTAGTGTTCTTCTTGTCACCAATAAATCACCATGCACAGGTTCTTCAATGTCAACATCAGAACAATCCTTTAATGGTGGCAACTCATCTTCACTTGAACAAACACTTTCTATATCACCATTCTCCAACACAATCATAATTCTTTTATTTGGGCATTGGGAAGCAATATGCCCAAATCCTTGGCACTTAAAACACTTAATATCACGTGATTTAGAATAAATTTTATTTTTGGTTTTACTTTTAGAAATAACAACCGAATCCTTTTGCTTTGCTTCTTCCTTTATTTTAAATGCAGCTTTATTGTCCTTCTAATTAGACTTCTATAAAGAACTAGATTTGGACCCTATTGATTAGAGTTACTCCTCCACCTTAATGGCTTTGTGCAACAGCTCGTCCATCTCTATATAGTGTTACAAATTAACCACATCAACAATCTTCTTATTTAAGCCACGTACAAATCTAGCCATTGTTGCTTCTCGATCCTCCTTTATGTTTGCTTTAACCATGGCTATCTTCATCTTCTTGTAGTAGTCTTCTACACTCATGGAACCTTGAATCAGCCTTTGCAACCTTGTATGCAAATCTCTATAATAATGGCTAAGTATAAACCTCTTGCACATTACCATCTTCATCTCTTCCCGTGATTGGATTGGTCTTTCTTTATACCTATGCCTATTGATCATCAATTAATCCCACCATATGCTTGCATACTCTATGCTCCACGGCTGCTAGTTTTACTTTCTTCTTCTCAGAGTAGTTATGGAAATCAAATACATGCTTTACCTTTCTTTCCCACTCCAAGTAAAGCTCAGGATCATTATTTTCTTGAAAGGTCGGAATCTTCATCTTTATACTACCCAAATTGCTATCTTTTTTTTTGAAATAGCCCTCTTGCTTTGTCTAGAACTTGATTCATCATGATTTGAATCCTCCTCTTCTTCCCCTTCAAATGTATTCCTTCAAGAGGATTCAGAATTGGATGGGGATTGCAAATCATCCAACCTTGCATTCAACTTTTTAAATTGCTCATTGACAGCCTTAATGAACAATCTCAAGTCAAACTCTTCTTCTTCTCCTACACCACTCATGTTTATAATCTGTAAAAACACGTTAGCAATAAAAAAAAAATTTGTTCCTCACACACTCCCTTACGTGTTTACACTCAAATCAAATTATGATCACTCATGTTTTACACTATTTTGACTTTTTCCTGATGATGATCTCACCACTCTTGCCTTTTACAACTCAAGCCATCCCCCTTTATATTCTTAGAAGAATCAAAATCAACAAATCTCAAGGAGCAATCAATTAGATATAGCAAATCTCAAAAATTATAATTTTAAAGCTTAGTTGAAGCAAATGGAAAACACAAAGAAAATTAAGTAAAAGAACTAAAAAATATAAGAAAAATTCAAAAGGAAGCAAAAGACATGCAAAGAAGTCACTAAATTGCAAAGGTTTGAAGAGATAATAAAAAAGAAGCAAAACAGCCTTATATATGCATATTGATCCTGAATTGGGTAGACAAATTGGGGAGTATAAAAATTAGGTTAATATTTGCACAAGAATCCTTATTTGATGAGGATTAGGACTAATTTATATAGTAGGACAACTGTTATATGAGTTAGGAAAGAAATCCTTGCTCAAAAAGGAATATTCAGCTTATTTTGATTTAGTCAACTAGTCAAATCCCTAAAGGAAAAGGATATCTCTTATGACTTATATAAGTAGAGATATGAAACTTACTAATCACGAAATCCTTTTTATGCTAGAAAAAAGGTTTAAAAACGAATTTGCAATCTAAACAAGTGACACATAACTCTAACCCACCAGAAAAGACCCATTTGTGAGAAGCCCAAACACATAACCCTAACCCATTTGTGAGAAGAACCCATTAAGTCCTTATAAAAAAATAAAAATATAAGGACTTAATGAAGAAAAAAATAAAAGCATGTGGATCCAATAGAGCAAATTAAAAGATAGGGACTCAATAAAAAAAAATCAAAAAGTATAAGGACCAAATAATGGGTTTTGCCAAATATAAATTACCATATTATAACAAAAATTAGAAGTGTAATTGAAAATGATAATTATTTAGAGAAAATTTTGAGTTTTTATTTTTAAATTTTATTAATTTTTCTTAACTAAATTTATTTATCGTAATAATTATTGCTACTAAAATAGCAGCATAAAGTGGGAACATCGACTAATTTTGATGAACACTGTAACCGTAAAGAACGCAACCAAATAGACCAAAATCACGATTACTTGACTCAAAAGTATGCAGTCTATTTTATTTTTTTTCCTTAATGGTTCTCTTCACTTTAGATATCATGTTCAAAATAAAATCATATAATACTCAAATATCCTAGCAAGAGGGCCAGTATACATCTAATTAAATTGTCTATCTGTTATATGAAACGCTAATGCCTATGAACATCAAGATCACAGTTGGAACTTTGATTAGTTGAACGGGAGAAAATGGGTCCTAAGTACTAGGGGTGAGAAAAAAACCGAAAACCGACGAACCGAACTGGTTCGGTTCGGTTCAGTTTCGGTTTTTGAAAATATATAACTGACTGGTTCGGTTCGATTTCGATTTTCAAGTTGAAAAAATAAAAATAACCGAACCGACCGACTCACATATATATTTATTATAAAAATATTAAATAAAAATATTAATTAGAAAAAATTATATATAAATATTAAAATTATAAATAAAAAATATTTTTTTAGTTATATAATTAAGGAATGAGCTTAAAAAATTATAAAATAAAAAATAAAAAATAAAAATTTTATTTAAAAAAATCGGTTAATCAAACTAAACTGAGTCGGTTTGGTTTTCCTCTAATTCAGTTTGATTTCGGTCAAAATTCTTCTTTAGTCGATTTTGGTGATTTTTTTACCGAACCAACCGATTCACAGCCTTAGTCTAAACAATTAGATTCAGACAGTATACTTTTGAAATACATGTCATGTTAATATAGAAAATGATAACAAAATATCTGAAAACGTAAAAGAAGACTTAATACACCTACAACTTACTAAATTTGGCATTTTTTTCTTGTTGAAATAAAACTTATCAATATATATTTTTTTTTGTATTATGTGAGACATTTAAATGGTATTTTTATAAATTAATGAAACTACCAAGACATCCAAACTAGTTGAATGTGTTTATCATATTTTTAATAAGATGATGTATAAAATTAGTTATTTTATAAGTTAAGGTAGAAAATTAAGAAAATATACCAAATTCAAGTAG
>CATIWO010056903.1:0-10997 GCA_949673435.1 Macaranga tanarius | reverse complement strand
AATTCATTTCAAATGAATTCTATAAACTATTCATTTGAACCAAACACACTTCATTAATGAAAATTCATTTGGAAATGAATTCTATTGGAAATTCATTTGGAAATGAAATGAATTCCTTGGTGGAATTGAACCAAACACACCCTTAGGGTGTGTTTGGTTCAAATAAATTCCACAAAATTTTGTAAAATTTATTTGCAAATCCAATTTTGTATGTTTGATTCAAATGAATATTTGATAAATAAATTATTTTGAATTCCAATTTTTTAATTTTGTGGAATTGATCACTATCAAATTAAATCCTTATAAAATTATGAGGATTTCTAAATAAATTTCACAATTTTGAAGTTATATTTTTATATAGTCAAAAATATACCCCTGCTTATTATTTTTATTTTCAAATCTTATCTCTATCTTTCCTCTTCTTTTTCCTTTTTAAAAAAATCTTCTTTCTTTCTAGATTTAGATCCACTTTCTTCCCAACTCAAATAAATTTTATCTTCGCAAGAAAAAAATTCAAGTCAGATTTTTATCTTTGCAACTCAAATAAATAAATGATTTGCTATCATTTATATGTATATAACGTGCTTCGTACTTTTTGATTAGGGGTGAGCATTTATTTTTGCGAGGGCACACCACCTGTTTGTTGAAATGCTCATGAGGGGAATATGCATTGTATTTTATTCAAAATTGTGAAAGATGAAACAAATAGAAAATATTGTTTAATAAATCTAACTCTTTATTTAGATATTTTATATAAATGTGATTTTCATGAATTTTTAATTAAAAATTAAAAATTTGTAATTTCAAAATTTAGAAATATAATTAAAAATAAATAATAAAATAAATTTTAAATATTAATTGAAATTTTAAATAATTACATTTTTAATGATGTAATATGAAATTTAAAAAATTTAAAATAAAATGATATTTTTTACTAAAATTAAAAATTAACTTATATTCTAAATTTAAACTAAGCACAATATGATAAAAAAATAAAATTCATGTAAAATGAATTATATAAATCATTCATTTAAACCAAATATAGTTTATTAATAAAAAATTATTTGGAAATGAATTTTATTTAGAAATAAATTCTATTTGGAATTCACTTGAAAATAAAACGAAATATTTGGTAGAATTGAACCAAATATAGACTTAATATTTAGATCATTTGTCATTTATATTAATAAAATATATATTAATATATAAGATTAATTGATGAATAGGAAAGTAGGCAAGAAAAAAGTGAAAATAAGAGTGGTCCATAGATAGGAATTGATCAAGGACAGTTACTCAGAGTTTCACATGGTCTGCCTAACAAACTAGTTACCTTCTACTCATCAACTAATCATTAGGAAACACTGATGTATGAAATGGGCCATTTGTTACATTATTGTTTTAACATTGAATTCCTCCAAATAGTTTATTTTTGGTAGAACTAATTGGAAGTTTATAAATTCCAGTAGCTAATCTTAGGTACTCAATTGTTGGATAAATATATACTGTTTTAAAAATAAATAAATAAACGCCAGTGTATTTGTAAAAGATGCTTAATTTAAAAGCCTAAATATCAATTTTGTTTTTATTATATTTCATCAAATTATTCCAATCTAAAATTTTTCAACTTATGCATCAAATTATTCAAACTAGAATTTAATTTTGTAGTAAGATTTTATTTTATCTAATTTTATCCTTTTTCGGATTTCACAAAATTAATATTAATTAATATTTTATAATTTTTAATTTTGGGCTGTTATATTTTTTTTATTAATTTGTGTATTAAAATAGATCTTCAAATTTGTTTATTTGTTAACAATGTTTTATCTAATTATATTCTTATTTCTTATGAGTTTATATTTAATATATTTTCTTAATTTTGATGGAATTTGATGAATATTTGTTTATAGAATTGATATTCTCCATCCTATGTGTTCGGTAAATTCGATTATTCTGTATAAAAGTTTCAAAAAAAGCTCATTAATCATATTCAAATGATCAAAATCATCAAAAGTCAAGAAAATATATAGAGTGGAATGCGTATTGAATTTTCATCACCTGCAATTGTACTTGTGATGCTTATATACATTCAAAATGAACAATCACACTTTTATGAATGAAAATCTATTTTTTAATTAAAAAACTCAAAAGTAAGATCCCAAATAATTTTAAAATGTCTAATTATAAAATCTATGAATCATTATAAAATAGAAGTAAAAATCAATAACAGTTTAGCTTTCTGTGAAGTGATGTGCATTAGGGGGAAGTTGAGAAATTGTGAGAGAAATGTATAAATAATTGGGGCCAAGGAATAGGACAAGTCATATCATGAAATTAAAACGTTAGAAACTGTGTGCATGTGATACCAAAAAAAAAACACACAGAATTGACAAGAGAAGGAATAGAAGAAGTCTGAGAAATAAGCTGTTACCAGCTCTGTGATGATCCATTGATCCTCATTAATTTATTGCACTGCTTCTTCTACCACTTTATAACTGAATTTTTTTTTTTTTCAACTCTAAATTCCTCTCTTGACCATCATCCTCTTCTTCTGTTCACCCACCTTTTATCCCCTCTTATATATTGTACACTTGTTATTACTTATTATATGTTCTCTATTTTTATGCTACCCATTGTATTTGTTGTACATGTATTAGTACTTCAGTTTTTCATCAATTATGCTACTTTCAATTAACAGTGGAAATAGGGATGGATATTGAAACTTAAACTTGAACGACTGTAATCTTTTTACATTAAGTTAAATATTGAAGCCAATCAAAATTAGTCTAATTGATATTTAATTTATTTAAAAATTTCATTTTCAATCAATAGGAGTGATCTAGTTGTTATTTTTACATATGAAATATTTTTATAAAAAATAAAATAATTTATTAAATTTTCAAAAGTTAAATACATAATTTTTGAGAGATTTTTATCTACATATAAAATATTACAAGCAATCATTATATATACATAAAATTTCTTAGAAGAAATTAAATTCTAATTGATAGGAAAAATAAAAGCACTTTTCCTACTAATTAAATTAGCCCCTTTTGGGTATAAGGCCTTTTTTTTATTTAAAATTTCAAAATCATCCAAAGATTTAACTTTATTATTTTAGGATCATCATTCTATTTTCTTAAATTTTTGTCGGTCTCACTGTGTAAGATGGATTGTGAAACCTATTAATGGTATCAATTTATAATATTTATTTATTTATTTTTTGAAGATAAAGGATATATCTTGTAAAAGGGTAGAGGCACTACACACATATATATATATATATATATATATATATAGTTGACTATGAAGGAAGTGTGTGGTGTGGTGTACCATTGAGCATTAAATCTAAAACAGAAAAACTATCAAAGGGCAGTTCAGTGATGTAATGAAAGAATGATGTACAGGCAGTCAGTTTCTCAACATTAACCAAAGACAAAGACAGGAAGGTGAATGCATTCAAAACATAGCCAGCCATACAGCAACTCACACTCACACTACTACACTAGTAGTTGTAATATAGATCAATAGTATTTTCAAAAAAAAAAAAATATATAGATCAATAGTATAGATAAAAAATATATGTAATTGCAAAAAAAATTTGGTGATTTCCCAATTTAACAATACATTATATGCATTTTTTTTATATCAAATTAAAATATGTAATTTTTAGTGTAAGAAATTTCATTATATTACATTAACATTATCAGGATTGTTAATTTGGGGTTGATGTGCCATTCTTTCATATAGTGTGGCGTTAATGGTGATGGTAATGTGACACTAATATATCATTCTCTCATATAATGTAAGGTTGATATAGTGATAATGCAAAAATGTTTTGATTCCTTTTTTATTTGCTACATCATGGGTTAAATATTTTGGTGGTCATCAAATTTTACACTTATTTCATTTTGATTACTGAATTTTAATTTGTTTTATAGAGGTAACCCAATTTTAATTTTATTTTATCCAGTGGTCACCCGGTGCCTGCGTGTCAATGTGGCAGCCAGAAGCCGAATATTCTCAAAATATTCGTCACTTCATCAAGCTAACTCATATTAGTGACCGAAATGAAATCAATTGAAGTTTAGTACCCAAAATGAAATAAATGTAAAGTTTGGTGACCACCGAAATATTTACCCATTAATCAACCTCTTGTCAAAAAATTTATTTAATTTAAATTAAAAAATCTATTTAACCAATATATTTCTCAATATATAGTACTATGTATATTGAGAATATATAAATATTTATGAATAATTTAATATGATTTTTATTAGCTGCAGACAAGTAAATAATAAAATAGATGATCGATAAATAATTATTCAGTCAAATAAATGAAAATTTGATTTATATTATTTATAACTTATTTATATTGAAATATTTAAAATTTTTTGGAGATAGTACGTAATTGTTATTTTGAATACAATATTTATTAATTAAAATTATAAAATAATAATTTTTATTACTAATTTTTATATTATTAACTTAATTAATGTAGAAAGTAAATTTAAAAATTTTTATTTAAAATAATTAATTTCAGTTTTAAAATGACAATAAAAGTTTTTAATATTCACTTAAAAATAATTTATTTATATGTATAGTTTTAAATAATATCAATTTAAAATTAAAATAAAATTTATCTTTGCATAATTAATTTTTGTTGACTATATATAATCTAAATTTTTATGATTTTATAAATATTAAAATATTTTTAGTTTTCTTTTATATTATTTTAATTTGTATTTAAAAAAACTTATTTATTCATAAAAATTGTAAATTAATATTTTTATTATTTTTAGTTATTGGATATGGATTTTTTAATATAGGTCAAATTTTTTTTTGACAAGATTAATTAATTAGTTAAATATATTGGTGGTCATCAAACTTCACACTTATTTCATTTTGGGTACTAAACTTTAATTGATTTTATTTCAGTCACCAATCTGAGTTGGCAGATGACTTGTACGTTGATGTGGCGAATATTCTTGAAATATTCTCAGAATATTTGGCTTTCGGGTGCCACATTGACACGCCGGCACCGAGTGACCACCGGATAAAATAAAATTAAAGTTTGGGTTACCTCTATAAAATAAATTAAAATTTAGTACCAAAAATGAAATAAATGCAAAATTTGATGGCCACCAAAATATTTAACCCGCTACATCATATTAACTATGATGAACTAATGCACCTAAAATTGTTTACAATAGAAAATATAAATTTTAATTTGACATAATGCGCCTAAAATTGTTTATAATAAAAAATATAAATTTTAATTTGACATAAAAAAAATTAGATATTAAAAATTGTTAAAATATAAAATCAACACTTCTCTAAAAAAAGCAAAAAAAAAAAAGAAAGTGCCACTACTGAACCCAATCGTTGTTAGCTAAGTCATAAATATAGCATGTTACCCTTTTCCTGTCTGATTTCTTTTTATTTACTCTCCTCACCTACAGATATTATATTCTCCATTTTTAAGTCACCACCAACAGCATCAACACTAGTCATAGAGCCTTGCATGTTATCTTGTCTAAGACATACATCAAACACCTTGTGTTTCTCTTTCTGTGATCAGCCATGGCCATGAAAACAAGCAAGAAGATGATGGGTGGTTTCATGTGCCATTCCACAGCAGCAACTGCAGTCTGTACAGTTGCTGATCCTCGTTCTGTAATAGTGCCAAGAAGACCTGATAGAACAGTGTTTGTTGATAACTCAAGAACATTGAAGAAGACCACTACTGCTACTATTATCACTCCCAACTACTCTAGACTTGTAGAGTCACCATTGTTTCTTCCAGCTACTATCAATGGTAGATCATCATCCAACAAGAAAGAAGATGGTAATTTTAGCCAGCAAAATCGCAGACCTATAACTATACAAAAACCTGATCCTTCTCAACTGAGCTCATCATCATCTGGCCAAGTTTTTCAGGTTTGACCCTCTAACTGATTCTGTTGGCATTTCATGTTATTAGTAATCAATAATTGATGTTTTGATAACTTCTAAATAATGACCATAATGACTTTAAATTGGACAAACATACATTAGAAGAAATTTGCTGCCATATAAAGTCTACTATATTTCAACTTTAAAATAGTCGGAATTCATGTACCAACTAAATACGGAGCTAATTTGATTTTGTTTTTTTTATACACATAAAGTGATATTGACTCTTTGGCTTAACTAACATGTATGTTCTTGAAGGTAAAAAAAGAAGTTTTTAGTAATATACATGAAGAAGAAAAAATTGGAATACTGTTGCATCTTAATGCATACTGAAAATAAAAATATTTTTTTGTCAATCAGTTAGTAATTAATAAATATACATGTTCTTATCTTTTTAATTATATTGAGAAAATGATTACTATAATGAATCATCATTACATAAATATAGTACTACAGTGATTAATTAAACATCTAATACAAATTTTGTAAATAAACAATTATTTAATTAGTTTCTACTTTAATTTTTTTTTTTTGGGGTGAAATTTGAACTTGACCCATAAATTTTAACAAACTCAACTTTAATAAGTTTTACCACTAAATTAAAACCTTATTCATTATAATAGTGAGTTGTTATACTTATTTTTCTCTATCATAGGAATTATCTAAATAGCAGTTGTACTTTATTTGTTTACACTTTTTTAGTGAAAACTAAAACAATCATTATTTTTTTTATGACTCATAAGTGTGACAAAGGAATAATATTGAGATGTGATTTTTCTTATTTCACATGCTATTATCACATGATACCACAAATTATTTATTGATTTATTATGTGCAGTATTGGAGAATGTTGTCCAAAATTACCTATAAAGAAATGGCCCGACATGTTCTACGACAACATACAAGTTAGATATAAATATGTGTGCCAATATGTCTCTTTCTCACACTTAGAAAATTTCAATTTTAATAAGACTTGGTGCTTAGCAGTAATTACTTAGGAATATTTTTCACCAAATACATTAGCGGTGCTTTAAAATTTATTATATTCTATTAGTTTATTTCCTCAATTCATAAACTAATTAAGAAGTTAAACACTTAAATTTATTAAAAAATAAAATTTATAAATATTTTTACTATAATTTAAAGTATCAAAATAATATTTTTATAAATAAAAATAAAAATATTTAAATATTTAAATTTGTTAAAAATTATTTATAAATTATATTTTAACAAAAAAATATCAATTTATTAATTAAAAATAAGTTAATAAAAAATGTTAAACTAAAAAAACTTGTAATGTATGAAGCCATTGTTTTTTTAGTCATGCTTACCATATCAATGCTAGCTCTTAATATGTGCAGCTACTAAAACAATATTTTTTTTTTCAAACAAATGATCAGTATGAGAATTATTAGCAGAAATGAAGATGATCATTTTTTTTTTGTTTGGGTTTTTATTGGTTGTTTGCAATTTTGTTTTATTTGGTAGGTGGAAGAGATAACTAAAGTGGGTTAAAATTTCAGTCCGCATATACAAAGCCCATTTTTAGTTTAGTAGACTAAAAGTGGATCTCATAAATACCCATCTCATTATTCCATGCATTGTAAAAATAAATAAATAAATAAAATAAAATAAAAAATTGAGAGACTCTTCTCTACATATTAAATGTATTGTATCTTATAATTGTATATATAACACATAAAATAAAATAGTTTATATTTATTTATTAAAGATAAAATATGTATTTTTAACCGCAAATTCAACTATTATAATATATTCAGTATAAATAAAAAAGTTTAAGTAATATATATATTATGCATTTATGATATGAAGACAATATGTTATTACTGTTTGCAGGTGGTTGTTATGAGAGTTGCTCTTCATTGCCAAGGGTGTGCTGGTAAAGTGAAGAAACATCTATCTAAAATGGAGGGTAATTTCATTTAATTGAAATATTAAACTTTAGGTGAATATATTAGAGTTTGACTAATAATCAACATGATTTACTTCTTGTTCATTTCACTACTAATTAAATTTTAAATAGAATTCATTTATAAATAGAGATAATAGTCTCATTTATCCTTAACTATTATCAAATTTTTTATTTAATTTTATTTTTTAAATCGTATCAATTTATTATATAAATTTTTTAATTTGTTTAAAATTTAAAAATAAACACATTAAATTATATAATTTTTGAAAATTTATTTATATTCAAATTAAGAAATTTTCAAAAATTATTTTAATTTTTAAATAAACTTAATTTTTTTTTTTGTGAAATGAAAAAAAAAGTTTAAGTGGGTAATTAAAATTTAAAAGCATTTTATTGTAATTTTTAAAATTACATTTAGATCCTTAGTAGAAAATTGGATAGAATTGAAACAAATTGAAAAATTCATATGATAAATTGATACGATTTAAATGATATGATTAAATAGAAATTTGAGTATAATTGAGGATAAATGAGACTGTTATCCCTTATAAATATATTATTATTAATGAAGAGTGTTGGATTTAAATAAATATTTGTAAAAATTCATTTTAAATGGATCATTTGAAAATTCCAGTAATCTTTGTAGAATTTCATAACTAACAAGTAATTCTTCAAAATTTAAAAATTGAAATTAAAAATAAATTCTATAAAATTTTCACTTGAACTCACTTGAATTTACAAATAAATTTTATAAATTTTTTATAGAAAATAAAAAAAATTAGAACAAGATGAAATATTCAAATGGTGCAAGACATTTTGTTGCAATTTTAATCACAATAAAATTCAGTGGAGTTTCGAATTAATATGTAAATTATAGAGGTAAAAATATAATCTTAAAGAATATGCATATAAATATTTATTTGTAAATTTACTTAATTTTATGTTTTACACATCACTATGCACATATTGTATATTTAACTTTATTAACTTAATTTTTTATTTTTAATATTAAATTACATATTTATCATTTTTAATATATGATTGTAATTTTAAAGAACATATTTATAAATATTATACATAATTTGTTGCAGTATTTATTTGCTTTCAATTGAGAAGCGGTAAATTTATATATGTTTTGAAGTGGGTATTTTTATTTCCATTTGATAGGAGTAACATCATTCAGCATAGACTTAGAGACAAAGAGGGTTACGGTGATGGGGCATGTGTCACCTGTGGGAGTGTTGGAGAGCGTTTCAAAAGTGAAGAGAGCTGAATTTTGGCCTTGTTCATGAAATATTTGGACCAAGCAATATATAACCTAATTATTTATTAGGTAGCAAAACCTTCATGTAATTGCTCATATTAGTGGTCCTCCAAAGCTATCATAGAGAATAGAATTGTATTATGTTGGTGGAATTAATATTTATTGGTGGTTTGTTATTGTAATATTGTTTATTTTTGTTTCTGAAAGGACATGATTATTGTTAAAATTTTCATTTCCAATGATGAAAATACATGATTATGGATACTAATTTGACACTATGCATGAGTGATTAAGTTTTTCTTTGTTTCAATCACAAAAAAAAAATAATGTTTTTTAGATTTTAGTTATATTTTATGACTGTAACACATATTAATTTGATAGTTTTTAAGAAAAGGGTCGCTAACTTATTATTATTTTTTTTTAATCTAAATAGAAGTTAGGATAAATATTTCAATGTCTCTTTTTATATGAACATACAAATTTAATAAATATATTTTTTTATTTTTTTTTCAAACATATTCACTTTTTGTACATTATTATATAATTATATTCATGTTCAATACTTATATGCATTAGATATATTTTTAAAAATACTTTATTACGTTATTATATATATATATATATATATATGTATTGTTTTGTTCTTTTTGAATGAATTATGCACTACAACTACAAGAATTAGGGGTTTTAACTTCGGATTTTTCTTGCAAATTTTTATATGAACATACAAATTTAATAGATTGAGGTTTTGTTTTATTTAACTTTTTAATAGGACTTCAAAATCCGTTGTTAATGTAGCTGCTTCTAATATTTCAGTAAATTTATAAACTATCATTGCTGGCCAAGTGGAAACCCAACAAAATTAAAAGCTCCAACTAGAAAATTAGAAATGATGTTGAAAGGGTAGAAAATTGCAGCCATCAGGCTGATTACAAGACGATATTTGGATAAGATTTATGTACTTCCTTCTCATCTCATTTCAGCTGCAAACTCTATAATTTATATTCTAAGATTCATTGTTTTTAATAGCTAAAATTTCAGTGGAAACCACTACTCTCGTGTCCCATACTCATATGTATTAAAAAATTCCTTCCCGTTAAGGATGTGAAAGGTAAGGGAGGGAAAAATATATTATTTAACTGTTGTTTGGGAAAAAATAAGGTGAAGTAAGGGTTATATGAATGAGTTATGTATTTAAAAGACATAAATACCCCCAGTTATGTTAAATAATATTAATAATAATAATTAAAACGATAAACACCATAAAATTATAAAACGATATAATTTGCACAAAGTCAGTTATAGGCCATAAAGACCATAAAATATAACAAGTTCATAATTTGCACAAAGTCAGTTATAGGCCACAAAGTCAGTTAGGATAATTTTGGAATTTTAAATTATAAATAAGGATAATATTGAAAGAAAAAAAATTAAACCTTCCGTTACCTTCCCAACACCCCAAATCAGGGTGAGCTAAAAACGCAAAAAAAAACTGTACGGACGGTTACAGCGTCTCCATCCATCCCTCTCCTTAACCTTATGTTTCTTCCTCTCAAATAGGGCTGACAATTTGTGACACGACCCGATTAAACAACATGACACGACTCGAAGTTAAACGGGTTTGGGTTGAGTATAAACGGGTTCGGGTCATAAACGGGTCAACCCGTTTAGACACGTATAAACACGTTTAATAAACGGGTTACACGATTAACACGTTTAAACACGAATTAACACGTTTAATAAACAGATTAACACGATTAATTAGTAACCCGTTTAAACACGAATTAACCCGTTTATAAATATATTGGAACATTTTTAATGTATTAATTAAAAATTTTTATAACAAAA
>CATIWO010056893.1:0-25921 GCA_949673435.1 Macaranga tanarius | reverse complement strand
TAAGCCCAAGTCCATATAATTGATGTATAGATTTGGTTGTATGTATTTTACAAGTATAAAAGATGTATGTAGACATATACATGGGATGTGTTGTCACCATTCATCTTTGGACACTTGTAAGGGCACTTGTCAAGTGTATATGTATACTAAGTGACAAGTGTCATGATTATGTCATGATAATGTCATGTGGTGGGACCCCATGATGTCATGGATGATGTCATAATGATGTCATGGTGATGTCATGGTGATGTCATGGATGATGTCATGGTGATGTCATGATGATGTGGCAATCTCTACACTTTATTTTGTCCTAAGTGATTTTGTTTTGGTGTGGGTTTTGGATGTTCATCTTCAACCTTTGTTCAAGTGTTGAACAAAAACGGTGGAGAGTTTTTGTTGGACAAAAACATGAACACCAATTACAAGAAAAGAAAAACACACAAACCCTTAATTGTTCTTGCTTGGTAGATTATATTAGAGCAAGCTTTTGTGAGGGTCACTTAAGAGGGACTTGCTTCTAATTAAATCTAGGCAAGAAGGTGATTTGGTGAGAGCTTTGTGATTCAAGCTAGAGGCCATACACTTGGGTGGCTAGAGCATGTGATTCAAGATTTGAATCTTCTATACCAAAGTAGTAGATACTTGTGGTCTTCATCAAACTCTTAGAGTTTGTAAGTTACTTTCAACTTGAACTTCGAAGTGGTTGTGATATACATGCTTGTGTGTTTTATTTTAGCTATATGTTAATTGCAAATTGGATCTTGGGCATAGGAATTCTTCATATGATGAAGAGTTATGCAAGTGAAATTTTTGAAATTTCACCCCTGTAGGGCACACGCTTCCGCTGCATCTCTATTGCATAACTGTTTCCTTAGAGAGTTTTAGTGGCATATCATGGGTTTGGATGGAAGATTTAAATAGGTGTGCTAAGGACTCCCAAATTATGTCATATGGTCTTAGATATATGCATAGGCTTATGACTCATACCATCTTTAAGAGAAAGGAGAGTGATGGGACAACTAATCATCGTGAATTAAAAGTTCTTTATGGTATAATTCATTCTTAAAAATTGAGTATCTTATATTATTGCATGCAAACTTAGGGATGTGGCTAAAATATCTAGAGGTGCCATTAAAATGGGTTGTGCAGTGATGGCAATAGCCAAGCACTTAGGTTTTAATGTTGACAATGTATCTTATAAGAAGTATAGAGGTGATATGAAGATTGGCTATGTCATGATGACCAACATAGGATTAATTGTGAGAAAAAGGACAAGAGATGGTTTTGGAACCTTATCCAAGGGTGCTCAACCACCACCATAACCTGAAAAAACACATGCAGAAGGAATACAAGCTGAGTAATAACAACCACAAAAAAGTCATAATAGAAGCTATTATGCAATAAATTTATGGTTTAGATTTAAAAATGACTTCATTAGAGAATATGGTTGTAACACCCAACCCCACTAATACCCTTATTAGAAGATCACACCCTTGACCTACCTAACTCGAGCACTGATGTGGTCGAGTATTATTTCTATCCCCTCCATTAAAAGGTTAACTCTTATAACTTAAACATATAATATAATATACCCCACTATTGCGAATAACAATAATATGATAACTATTCCAAAATCCTCCTTGTAATTTATACATAAATTCCATATTTCAAACTTATTGAATACAAACTGCTCAAACCTATAACTTATCTATTACCAAATATTCTAACAGAATATTACTCTTATGCCTCTCTACTGCTCTTATTTTACCTACTATATACCAAGATATCTTTCAGACAGCTACTTACAATAATCTGTTACTCTAGAAAAATTTAAAATTAAAGAGTGGTTAGTATTTTTTCAAAAATACTCAGTGAGTGAGCTCTACAAAAGAAAGTAGCCAAAAAAATAGGAAATGACAATGAAGCAGGTTATGGATATATACATGCTCACAGTTTACTAGTGATTGGTATTGTCAATAGTCATTGATTCATTTCAAATAATTTTTATATAATATTTCTTTATATATTTTTTTATTCCAAAATAATCGCAATTCATAATAAATACTCATTTCCAAAGAAAGTGATATAAGTTTACTCAAAAATCAATTGAAGTAAGTTATTTATATAAAATAGTCCAAGATATAATGTCAAAATCTCATGGTATCGCAATAACATTAATTATAATAAAATAACTTACTGCAACATAATCTTATAGTTTTACAAAATAAGTTATCACAAGAGCATTACTTGAGTAAACTACCACATGTAACAATGACATCAGATATAGTGTGGATTAGCACTATACCAAAAGCAATATAAATAAATCATTATTCATAATACGATTTAAGTGTGATCAGTACTAAGGCCAATAATAATATAACTTTCATTTCCGTCAATTTCTCTCGAATGCCAAGCCCTAGGTAAAATATGTATCCGGCCCCAGGTATTGGCTATAAATATAGCCCACGAATGGTCTTATATCTAGATGGTAAAATCTACATTCTGTTCTAGGCATCGGTTGTACTCATCTACCAGCCCTGTCATGTCCTAGACATGGTCTTACTATCACTTGCACACGGTATTTACTTATTGCTCTTACTACTTAAAAACATTTTCCAAACACCTATCAATTAACACGAGGTATACCTCTTATATATCCGAATTGTATGTATGCCATACATTGAAAATATATGTTCATTTGGATAAAATATACTGGAAATAAATCTTTCGTATACCTAAAATATATATCATATACCAAAAATATACATAAAATTAACCTTTTATATACCAAATCTATTTCCATAAAATGTACTCAAAACAATTCCTTTAAAAGAAGTATTTCAAACACCTTTCATATTTGAATATATATAGTTTTGGAGTAAAGATATACATTTCGAACTTCACTAATGCTTTAGGTATACCTTTGGGGTAAATATATACGTTAGATATACTATACATATTTTACACTATAATCTCGACATTGATTACTTTTAAATTTCATTAATTGATCTTATAAGATATAGGCTTAACTTTTCTTAATCATGTATTTAAAGTTATAGGTCTAAGCATGTATATATATATATATAAACATTTGGTCGACTTAGCAAATGATCCTACTCAACATTAGAAATATTTTCTTTCGAATTTAGCCTTTCAAATGGTTCATTCTATAAAATAAAAATTAAATTTAGTTGAAAAATACCTTGTTTAGCAACATAAGATAAATCCTCAAACTATAACAACAATATACGTATCCAGTTTCAAAGAAGTGTAAGTTTTAAAACAAACACTTTAATATATTCATCTATATGCAAACTAGTTTAGTTCTTAAAAATTTGGGCTCTCTTTTGAGTAATCCACTAGTTGTTAAACACAAGAGTAAATGATATTGGGTTAATTTATATTTCAGGTTCGGATTGAAAAATAAATCAAAATATTTATCATCAAAAGAAATATATGATAAGCTATCAACTTTGATAGATTTTGCAAGGTACATTCAAAAATTCATGAAAAACTCTATGAATTTCATTTATAAGTTATTTTCTTCAGATTATTAATTTTATAAATCTAAAATAAATTAAAATTAGTTTCACATCAATTAGATGTATATGGAAAGAGAAACATTAAAATTAGTTTAACATGGTCGTGCTATCAAATGAATTATGCAATAAAAAATATGACTATAAAAGACTATTAAAACAGTAGAATTAGGTTTTTCTTATTTCTGACAATATTGTAGAGGATACTTCAAAGTTTTTTTAGACATAAACATTGTATCATTTGGAGCTATAAAACTCCAAATATGGTCTTTGTAAATTTACTATTTATAAAAGTATAAAACTTTAGAATTTCAAGAATAAATCCTTGTTCCTAATCAAATTTTCATCAAGACCAATATTTAGCAAGAATCATGTTTATATAATCAATTGAAGTAGATGGTATGGGAAGCATTGAATTGCAGAACTTTCAAGAATCAGAATCCAACTAAACAAGAAGTATTTTCAAGGCAAAATCAAGTTTCAAGCAGGATGGGTAAAAAAATACATAAAATCAATCAAAGAAGAAGAACAATTCAACTTAATAGTTTTCAAATCAACAATTTCATAATCAAAAAGATGAATTAGTTAGAGAAAAAGAGAAGTTCACTTACTGATACTTAAGCTCTTCCTTTCCCTTTTTTCCTTCTAAAATTCTCTTGAATTGGATTATCAATAACTGCTAACATAAGGATCCATAAGAGCACAATTCACATCCCAAAAAAATTTAACATAAGGATCCATAAGAGCACAATTCACATCCCAAAAAAATTTAACTTAAGAATATATATACACATGCCTTTAACTAAATTATTATCTAGATAAATTTCTATACTTAATTTAAACTAAGTTCTATTTTAATTCCATCACACTTAATTTTAACAAAATCATCATCATTTTCCCTTTTATACTTTCAAAATTTTTATTCATTTTAAATTTAATCATAAATTCAATATAACTATAATTTAAAACCTTAAAAATTTACCTTGTGCCAATAATCTCTTGAACTCTTTGTATAGTTGTAGAGTCTCCAAATTTGATTTTTTATCAAGTTGACTAAACTCTCTTGATGCTCTACTTTTAATCTTGGCCAAAACTCCACACATGCAAGAAAATAAGCTCTCTCCTTCTTTTTCTCCTCACTCCCCCATATATATATATTTTAATTATTTTTGTTACTATAGCAAATCCACTTTCCAAGCTTGTAACATATATATATATATATATATTTTTAATTCTTGTTATTGTAGCAAATCCCTTTCTCCAAGCTTTGACATATATTTATTAATTTGTTTCTTGCTTTAGTCCACAAACTCCTCACTCCTTCCTCAATTTTTTTAGTCTTATTAAATCTTAGTCTTTTATCAATTTAGTCTTTAAATTGATTTATTCTCCACCAATTTAAAATTAAATATTATTATTTAATTATACTAACCAGTCACTTCGAGGTCACGAATTTTACAATTCTTCCTCTCTAACAAGAATTTTGTCCTTGAAATTTGATGGACACTTGCCATACTATCACTAAGAGAATTACTTTACTACAATTTCTATCCTTCTCTCTTCTAAACATTACAAGCACAATTATATTCTTTAGAATTCTTTACATCACTGCTCAATTTAACAATTTCCTCATTTAATTTTTGTAATAGCAACATACATTTTTCTTACTAATAGTAGTTATCGTTAAATTAACTATTATATCTCAAGATAATTAATTTCTCAATTTCTAAATCTCAAGATTGCAATTTTAATAACTTCAATATTTGTTACTTAAATTGACAAATAGGCATAATCTCTTATTATTATATTTCTTCTTTCATCCTTATTACATATATTTCTTAACTCTATATCTTACTTAATACTAATTTTTATAACAATTCTTAAGATTAAACACAAATACAATTAGCCTAGATAAACTGATAGCACTATAATTATCTTATCTGCTAAAAAATCTACTTTACAGATTAGCCATACATTTTTTTTAATCAGGCGTAGTTTCCCCTTGTTGCTCAGTTGTTATAAACATTCTAGCTTGCTGCTCATTCTCATTATAATGTTCTTTTAATAGATTACCTCAACCTAAATTCTTATTTGATTTATAATTCTCGTTCTCACAAGGCATATTCCAACTAAATTATTTCCATCTACATCTCAATTTTCTACTACTCATATATCATCTTTATATCACAAGATGGTATGAATAAAAATTTAACTCCATTAATTTTAAATTTCACATCAAGCACATAATTTCAATAAAACTCGTCATCATCTATAAATTATATCATCCATTTTCATAATTAAATCCCAAAATTTCAATAATCAAATTGTTCAAAAATAATCACTTTCCAAATATTCCTCTTATTCCCTACCTTTAATTCTTATCATCTTCTTGTAACTCATAATCGAGACACTTCAACAATTTATGCCATCAATCTTAACTAATCTCAATTGTATCATTATTCAATTCCTATATATTACAGTGGAACAAATCAACCTATTTTACCAACAAATATAAATTCTACCCTCTAGTAGATAATAAGTTCCAGTATACTCATTAATATCCATATAATCTAACAATTATAATCATTATCAAATCTTAAATCCTCAAATTATTGAGTGCTCACAGTTTACCAATGGTTGGTATTGTCGACGATCATTGATTCATTTCAAATAATTCTCATATAATATTTCTTTATATTTTTTTTATTCCAAATTAATCACAATTCATTATAAATTCTCAATTCCAAAGAAAGTGATACCAATTTACTCAAAAATCAATTGAAGTAAGTTATTTATATAAAATAGTCCACGATATAATATTGAAATCTTATGGTATCACAATAACATTAATTATGATAAAATAACTTACGGCAATATAATCCTATAGTTTCACGAAATAATTCATCACAAGAGCAGTACCTGAGTAAACTACATATATGTAATAATGACATCGAACATAGTGTGGACCAGCACTATACTAAAAGTAATATAAATAAGTCAGTATATATATGAAGATTTAAATGTGATCAGCACTTAAGCCAATAATAATATAACTTTCATCCCTATCAATTTCTCTTAAATGATAAATCCTAGGTAAAATATGTATCCGGCCCAGGTAGCTGCTATACATATACCCTAGGAATGGTCTTACATCTACAAAATAAGATATACACTTGGCCCAAGGCATTAGCTGTACTCATCTACCAGCCCTGCCATATCCCAGAGATGGTCTTACTATCACTTACATATGGTGTTTACTCATTGCTCTTACTACTTAAAAACATTTGCCCAATACCTATCAATAAACACAAGGTATACCTCTTGTATACTCGAATTGTATGTTTGCCATACATTAAAAATATATGTTCATTTGGATAAAATATACTACAAATAAATCTTTTGTACACCCAAAATATATATCATATATAAAAAATATACTTAAAATCAACCTTTTATATACCGAATATATTTCCATAAAATGTGCTCAAAACAATTCTTTTAAAAGAATTATTTCAAACACCTTTTATATTTGAATAGATATAATTTTAGAGTAAAGATATACATTTCAAACTTCACTAATGTTTTAGGTATACCTTTGGGGTAAAGATATACATTAAATTTACTATATATATTTAATATAATCTCGACATTGATTACTTTTAAATTTCATTAATTGCTCTTATAAGATGTAGGCTTAACTTTAGTTAAATATTTTTAATCATGTATTTAAAGTTATAGGTCTAAGCGTGTGTATATATATATATATATATATAAACATTTGGTCGGCTTAGCAAATGGTCCTACTCAACACTAGAAATATTTTCTTTCGAATTTAGCCTTTCAAATGGTTCATTCTATAAAACAAAAATTTAATTTAGTTGAAAAATTCCTTGTTTAGCAACATAAGATAAATCCTCAAACTATAATAACAATATACATATCCAGTTTCAAAGAAGTTTAAGCTTTAAAACAAACACTTTAATATATTCATCCATATGTAAACTAGTTTAGTTCTTAAAAATTTGGATTTTTTTTTTTAGCAATCCACTAGCTGCTAAACACAAGAGTAAATGATATTGGGTTAAATTACATTTCAGGTTCGGAATGAAAAATAAATCAAAATGTTTATCATCAACAAAAATATATAAAAAGCTGTCAACTTTGACAGATTTTGCAAGGAACATTCAAAAATTCATCAAAAAATCTATGAATTATATTTTTAAGTTATTTTCTACAAATTATTTATTTTGGAAGTCTAAAAGAAATTAAAATTAGTTTTACATCAATTGGATGTATATGAAAATAGAAACATTAAAATTAGTTTAACATGGTCATGTTGTCAATGGAATTATACAATAAAAATATATCTATAATAGACTATCAAAACACCAGGATTAGGTTTTTTTTTTTATTTCTATCAATATTGTAGAGGATACTTCAAATTTTTTATAGGCAAAAAAATCATATCATTTGGAGTTATAAAACTTTTGAATAGGTCTTCTTAAATTTACTATTTATAATAGTATAAAACTTTAGAATTTCAAGAATAAATCCTTGTTCCTAATCGAATTTTCATCAAGACTAATATTTAGCAAGAATCATATTTATATAATCAATTTAAGTAGATAGTATGGAAAACATTGAATTGCATAATTTTCATGAATCAAAATTCAACCAAACAAGAAGAATTTCCATAGCAAACTTAAGTTTCAAGCAAGATGGATAAAAAAAAACATCAATCAAAGAAGAATAGCAATTCAACCCAATAGTTTTCAAATCAAGAATTTCATAATTTAAAACATGAAAGAGAAAAGGAGAAGTTCACTCACCATTGCTTAAGCTCTTCCTTTCCCTTTTTCCCTTCTAAAATTCTCTTGAATTGTACATAAGGATCCATAAGAGCACACTTCACATCCTAAAAACATTTAACTTAAGAATATATATATACATGCCTTTAACTAAATTGTTATCTAGATAAATTTCTGTACTTAATTTTAAATAAGTTCTATTTTAATTCCATCACACTTAATTTTGATCCAAATCATCATCACCTTCCCTTTTATACTTTCAAATTTTTATTCAATTTAAATTCAATCATAAATTCAATCTAACTATAATCTAAAACCTCAAAAATTTTCCTTGTGCTAATAATCTCTTGAACTCTTTGTATAGTTATAGATTCTCCAAATTTTATTTTGTTATCAAGTTGGCTAAACTCTCTTGATGCTCTACTTTAAATCTTGCCCAAAACTCCACACATATAAGAAAATAAGCTCTCTTCCTCTTTTTCTCCTCACTCCCTATATATATATATATATATATATATATATATATATATATATGTAAGAGGAGGAATAGAGAATAAAGGTTCTTGATATAGAAATGCAAGAGTATCAGGATTGAGATTATATACGGAAAGATCAAAATAATAAATAGTAGCAAAATATGAAGTTTCTGATATAAATAATTTAGTAATAAAAGCTAATAATAAATAAAAAAGCTTCATAAAACTTTTATTGAAAATATTATTTCATTCGGAGAACATCACATTTTAACTCCCTCTTTTTAAAATAAGTGAAAACTTTTTATAGATGGATGGCTTCAAATAAGACATACATAATAAAAAGAAAATGTAAGCACACACGTCACATTCTAATAATTCAGTAGAGGACAAACCCCACCTACTATAAGACAAAAGCATAATAACTATATTACTAAGTGGAGTATAGACTCTTCCCCATCCACTTACAAAAACTAAATATAAGTGGAGGACAGGACCCATCCACTAGGTCTGAATAATTCTAATCGTATCTTGACACTTTTCCTTTTCCCTTTCTCTTGACAGGTTGGAATCCAAAAAAATCTACATTGGAATCCAAAAAAATCTACATTTGGATCTTCACTATAAAAAAAGCTAACAAACTCTGAGCTGGAAGAGTCATCTGCTGATCTTGACATCTAAGTGTGAGCTTGATTGAGAATCTTAATAATTTCTTCAGTTGATGTAGAACCTACTAACATAGTCTTGAGTTTATTTTTATTGGATAAAAAATTGAGTTATCCTGAAATGGATCCAATAACAATAAAAGTTCCCATTGAACGTAAATATTTTTAGATAACATTAGCATCTATAGCTTCATTTGTGAAATTGGCCCACCATTTAACATTGAATTCTCTAGTTAATTGATAATGAGTTTTGGACATACTTTCTTGAGATAAAATTGATCTTACCATAAATTTCTAAGCAACGATCCATGGAACAGAGAAAGTAATTGAGAAATTTAATAAATTTGGAATATTATGATTTGGAATTTTAGTTGAAAATAAATTGAATCCTTCCCAAACTAGTTTAGGAAGAATTTCCTTAACTGATCTGAAGCATTCCCACCAGTTGTTGAACCATATTGGTAAATAAATAGGCTTGAAAGATTTATCAAAATAGATAAACCAAGAATGATTACAACTCCACATATAAAATATTATACTAAGCAAGTTCATAATCAAAGTAGTTAAAAGATTGTACTGGCCAGTCTGAGTTAAATTTCTTTGGCTTAAGTCTCTATTGACCCCAATCGATTAAAGTAAGAACCTTTTTAATCTTTGAGTTTTGAATGAGATATCTTACTCATATCTTGTTCATAGGTATGTTCTATTTCAACAAAATTTGTTTCCACTTGAATTAATTCAAAATATTCTTGACTTTTTCTGGGATGAGTTGGGTCACAAGTTAAGATTCCTTGGGAAAATCGTTCCAAGAACCTGTTCATAGTTAGTCGGAAAATCCATCTAGCAAAATCTTGCTTTGAAATCAAATTTTTAACATCCTTTTCTAAATAAATTTAGCACTTTGATAATCAACTTTTATTATATAAGGTCTTAATATTAAATCATCTTCAAATTTTAAAATACATAAAACAATACGTAAAACTTCTTTTTTAACAGTTGAATATTTTTGTTGAGTTAGGTTCCTTAAACCAGAATGATAGTAAATAATAGACTCATTAGTTTGACCAGGTAAGATTTGTTTTAAGACTCCTCCGAAGCCAAGTTCAGAGGCATTAGTTTCAACAATTAATCTTAACTTGGGTTTAATAATACGAAGGCAAGGAAGACTTTTCACTTGAGCTTTTATTTGTCTGACAATAGCTGTATGTTGAGATGTCCATGGCTGAGGATTCTTCTTAAGTCTTTGATATAAGGGCTTACAAATATTTATGTGATTTTTATAAAAATCACCAACATAGTTTAAACATCCCAAAGACCTTTGTAATTGAGTTTTATCTTTTATTTCATTTGAAAATTTTAAAGTGAATTCTAGAGAACTTTAAATTGGTACAATTGTTCCTTTGAAAATTTCAAATCCAAGAAATCTAATTTTAGTTTGAAAAAGCTTAATTTTTGGAGATGACACAACTAGACCATTTTTCTTTGTTAAGTCATAAAATTGTTCTAAATGCTTAAAATGTTGAGTTGTTGTCTGAGAACAAATTATCACGTCATCAATATATGCAATAGAAAAATCCAATATTGGATTTAATATATCATTCATAATATTTTGAAATTCACTTGGTGCATTCTTGAGTCCAAACGCCATGACATTTCATTCCTAATGACCAAAAGGAACATTAAATCCAGTTTTATATCTATCTTTGTCATGAATTTGAATTTGCCAAAATCTAGATTTCATATCAAACTTAGAAAATATAGTTATTTATATAATTTTTTAATTAAATCTTTCTTACATGGGATTGGATACCTTATCCATTCTAAGACCTTATTTAATAGTTTATAATTTATGACTAATCTTGGTGCTTCTCTTTCTATTTCTGTTGCGTTTTAAACATAAAAAGCGAAACAAAACCAGGGTGACTTGGATGGTCTAATTAATCCTTTATTTAATAATTCTTGAATTACATTCTTACAATATTTTTCTAGTTCTATACTCATATGTACTCATATGTATAGCTCTAGCCCTAGTTGGAATATTATTTTCTTCAAAATCCTTAACATATGGAAGAGTTATTATATGTTTCTTTCTATTTCAGAAAGCATTTGGAATAGGAGCACAAACTTCTTTTTTTAATTTTTCTTCATATATTTTTTAAAATTTTCTCTTGAATGTTTGGAGATTCTATATTTACTTATATTCTAATTGATCTTATTTCTTGACATAAATAATTTATATGTTTTTATTTATTTTCTATAATTTTTATAATTAATTCATCTTTAATTTTTTTTACTTTCTTTTGTTGTACTATGTCTAGAAATGCAAAAAATAATTCTTTTCCTAAGACTTCAGTTTTTATTATGTCATAATATACTAAAAAAGGATAAATAGTTACTATGAAAAGAGATCCTAGTATTACAGGTATACTTAAGTCTTTTACCAAAATAAAATGTTGATTTATACAAAATCCATTATTACAAATACCTCATTGATTTAATTTATATTTTACTTTTAGTCTAGATCCATCGGCTGACCTTAATATTTCTTGAGTTTTTGAATTGTAGACTGTTGGAAATAATCCTTCTTAAATACAAATTTGATCCGCTCTTGAATCTATTAAATCTATAGTTGGCAAATGAAAATTATCTATTATTAAATTAATTTTGACTAAATATTTTTGAGTTAAACTCTTGTTACTATATTTATATTAATGGAAGTGCCTATATTAGACTCATCTTCTTCTTTATCATTATATCTAAACATTTTTAATGCCATTATTTTTGTTTTTGTAAGATTATTATCTTCTTTTAATATTCTTATTTCTTGTTTTAGATTTTTTACTTTTATTTATAAATCTTTAACATAAATTAGTTTTAACTCATTTTTACATCTTTCAAATATTGGCTCTATTTTATATGGTTCAAGAGTTCTTTTTTATTTTTCTAATATTCAATCTTTTAATCTTAAAAATAGTCCTTTTTAACTTCTTCATCTTGAATTTTATCTATTATTTCCAATAAAAATTCTCTATCTTTAGTTATAACACTTATAGTTGGTTTACATAAACAAATTTCTCCACTGTCATTTTTACCGGATATTTCATCATTATTTTTATTTTCACTTTCTTCAAAGTTAGTTTCTTCAAAAACTTTATTAACTTTATTGTCTAAATATTCACTATCAGTAGATTCCTTTTTTGAGTTAGTTAACATTAATTTTATCATCTGTTCTTTTAGTTTGTTTGATATACTTAAAATATTTATTTTTTCTTTCATTTTAGACTGACTTTTATAATAACCTATCCTACCACACTTATAACAAACAATATTTGTTTTATCTTTCTTTTTTGAAATGATAGTTGTCTTTTTTGTTTTTGTTTTTATCTTTTTTGTAATAATTATCTTTACTTCTTTCTATTTTATGATAAGTTTTAGATTTTTAAATTCTTTTTAAATTCTTTTTCCTTGAAGGAGCCATTTTTTCTCATATTCATATAGAAAACAAAAATCTCCGAGTTCTTTCTTTGATTGTAAATGATTACATTTAAGTTTAGCTTTTAATTTCAAATATGTACATAATGTTAAACATGTAATATGAACACAATTAATTTTTTTCCATAACTCATACCTTGATATGGAATTACATCTCCTACATCTTGTCGAATTCTTTCTCTTACTTTTTTTGCAAATAATATTTGTAAACCACTTAAAAACTTCTCTTTCCAGTAAGCGTGATTACAATCAGTTTTTGAATATATTCTAGTTAAAAACATATATTTATACCATTAAAAAATCTTGTAAAGTTGGACAAGTTAAGTTTAATAAAACTTTAGAAGATCTTTCTTGAAAATGTGAAGGATTCCTAGTAAAATCTTTTGTTATTAAATATATTAAAGTATTAAAAGAATCTGGTTCATTAGTTTGTAATTGTTGACCTCTTTCTTGTTTTATTATTACTTTAGTTGTATCAAAAATTTGAGTTTTTTGTTCACTAGTAATACTAAAATCCCACCATCCTTTTAATTGAGTTGTAAATCCATATATAATTAATTGAGTAACAACTATATCATTATTATTCTTAGTTTTATATGCAGCTGCAACAATAGCCATTTCTTGTAACATATTTAAAATAGTTTCACCATCACATCTTGCTTGAACTATATAATTTCTATTTTCATATTGCATATATGGATAGGAAGGTCTTGGATAATAGTTTCTAGTTTTTAGTAGAGGATTCCAATGTTTATATATTTTTTGAACATAATTTTCAGTTTTAGTTTGACTTTCTTCTGTATTATCTTTATCTTTATTTACCATAGATATCAATATTCCTTTTTGTTTATTGTCTTGTAGTTTTTCTAATTTCTTATTAATTTTTTCTAATATTTCTTCTTCTTTTGATTTTATTGAAACTTTTATTTCTTCAAGTATTTCATAAGGTTTGAATAAAGGTTGAAAAGGTATACCTCCCTCTCGGGGTTTGGAAGGAAATACCAAATTAGTTAATTGAGTTTCAAATCTATCTATTTGTGCAGCTATTGTACTTAGAATTTGATTAGTATAGTTGTTCTAAAATTGTATATTCTTGATATTTTTTTTAGTTAGAGCTTGTTGATTATTATCCAGTATCATTTTAAATAGAGAGACTATTATTTCATTATTTAAATGATTTAGTTTTATTTCTTCTAATAGTGGATGAATAGAACTTATTTCTTTTTTATTATTTATATACTATTTTCTAACGTTGTTATTTATCATACTTATTTTTGAAAATGGATATTTAATATTAATTTATTGACAATACTTGCAAACCATAAGAAAAATGGAATATTAATCTTTTCATTTTTATAAAATTCATAAAACTTTTTAAAAATTTATAAAGCTTCATTACTTGAGTATTTTGCTAAAAACCATTCTCTTATGGATTTATTATGTAAAGCATAAAAATATTTTGCTAAAAGACTTTTATTTAGTTTAAATGTTTCTATAGTAATCATATGAATTTGAGAAAATTCTTGATTATTTTGAACAAAATAGTTGTCCATCTGCGACCTAGTTGGGATGGTGATCTTGAGTTAGATCTAATAGTTCTAGTTGAAGTTTCCTTATTTGGATCTATTTGGATTAACAAATTCTATATTAAAATCTCTGATTCTACTGCACAAAGATGATATAAAAGGCCTATGATTCATAAATGAACTTCTTTTAAGATAGTCACTAAGTTCTGAAGAAAATTCTATTTGAATATTTCTATATGTTTTTCGAGTTATATTAGAAGATTTTGAAATTTCTTCAATAGATTTAAGTGGAGCTATATCTGATAATTCCCATTTTCTAGCTTGATTTAATTCATTCCAATTTAATTTCTTGGGAACATGAATTTTAGCATGCATATTATTTGATTCAAATAAAAGAGTTTTATTTCTTATAAAATGATGTTTAGTTTTAGGATTTATAGTAGTTGTCAAAACTTTATAATATATTCTATATATTACAACAATTGACCTACTATTAGATGCAAAACTTATATTTTTTTGACTTAACTATTAAAGTCAATGAATCCAAAACATTTTAATCAAATAACAAAACAGTAAAATCTAGATAACAATTAAATTATATTGGACCATTAGCTAAATTTGACTCATACATTGCTAATAATGAGTTTTCAAAATTTAAATGCCTAGCATCTCTTAAACAAATGAAAACAGGAACATCTAAACCTAATCTTAAAAATAGTTTTAAAGCAATCTAAACCATTCCTATATGTAAATATTTATAATTCTTTTCTTTGTGAGTTCTTAAAGCTTCTTCTAAAAATAAAATTAAATCTTCATTATTTGAATTTAAAGAAATAGTTTTTTTAGTAGTTTTAATAGAATAATTAGACCTAAATTCAAAACTTCCTATTTTATATATAGTTTGAATATTTTAAGTTGGAATAGACCAATTATGTAAAGAGTTTTCAATCTTATAAATATTAGTTTCATTTACAATAAATTCTTCAGAATTATCATCAGTTGGGTTTTCTTTAGAAGATAAAGAGCAAAAAGAACACAAAAGAAAATTCATGGTAATCAAAGATTATACCTTGGGAGATTTAACAACTCGACTGGGACCACTGTATGGCACCACTTATTCACATTTTCATTTACGGCTAACCAGCAGACCTACAGGTTGACCAACTATCAAACAGTTAAATGCCCAATAATACAGTCTCTGATACCATAAGGTGGAAGCTAAAAGAGGAATAATAGAGAAGAAAGGTTCTAGATATAGAAATGCAAGAGTATCATGATTGAGATTATATACGACAGGATCAAAATAATAAATAGTAGTAAAATATAAAGTTTCTGATAGAAACAATTCAGTAATAAAAGCTAATAATAAATAAAAAAAGCTTCATAAAACTTTATTGAAAATATTATTTTATTAAAAGAACATCACATCTTAACTCCCTCTTTTTAATACAAGTGAAGCCTATTTATAGATGGATGGCTTCAGAGAAAACATACATAATAAGAAGAAAATGTAAGTGCACATGTCTCATTTCAAAAATTAAGTGGAGGACAAACCCCACCCAATATAAAACAAAAGCATAATAACTATATCAATAAGTGGATGATAGACTATACCTCATCCACTTACAAAAAATAAATATCAGTGGAGGACAGGCCCCATCCACTAGGCCTGAATAATTATAATCTTATCTTAATGCATTTCCATTTCCTTTTCTCTTGACATGTTGGAATTTAAAAAAATCTGCATCAGGATCTTCATTATCTAAAAAACCAACAGATTCTGAGCTAGAAGAGTCATCTTTTAATCTTGACATCTGAGAGTGAGCTTGATTGAGAATCTCAATCATTTCTTTTATTGAAGTAGCATCTGCTAACCTAGTCTGGAGTTTATTTTTATTGGATAAAAAACCGAGTTATCCTGAAGTGAATCTAGTAAAAATTAAAGTTCCTATTTAATGTAATTATTTCTAGACAACATTGACATTTGCAACTTTATTTTTGAAATTGGCCCACCACTTAACATTGAATTCTCTAGTTAATTGATAATAAGTTTTGGACATACTTTCTTAAGAAAAAATTGATTTTGTCATAAATTTCCAGGCAACGATCCATGGAACAGAGAAAGAAATTAAAAAATTTAAGAAATCTGGACTATCATGATTTGGAATCTTCATTGAAAATAAATTGAATCCTTCCTAAACTTGTTTAGGAAGAATTTCCTTAAATGATCCAAAGCATTCCTACTAGTTGTTGAACCATATTAGTAAATAAATAGGCTTGAAAGATTTATCAAAACAGATAAACTAAGAATGATTAAAACTCATGACATACAAAGTATTATACCAAGCAAGTTTATAATCAAAGTAGTCAAAAGATTGTACTGGCCAGTCTGAGTTAAATTTCTTTAGCTTAAGTCTCTTTTGACCTTAATCAGATGAAGTAAGAACCTTTTTAATCTTGAGTTTTGAATGAGATATCTTACTCATATCTTATTCATAGGTATGTTCTATTTCCACAAAATCTATTTCCACCAGAATTAATTCAAAATATTCTCAACTTTTGTTGGGATGAGTTAGGATGAAGTTAAAATTCCTTGGGAAAATCCTTCCAAGAAACTATTCATATTTAATAGGAGAGTTTTTAGAAATATCTTCTCTTTCTAAATCCATAATATGAATGGAATTAGATTTGAAAAAATATTTTTTGATACCGAAGTTGAATGAGTTTCTTTAAGAGTGACTTCTACATAACTTGAAAGTCCTTGTCTCTGAGTTGCTTCTTGTTCTCCATAATGAACTGAAATGGATTTCTTACTGGAGTGCCTTTCAAAGCTTCCTTAGTTAACTTTTTTTTAATGGGAATGTCCATTAAGTTATAGAGTATTTTTCTTTAGTTCCCTGCAAAAACTCTCTTGAAAGAAAATCAGCTAAATTGTTGGAAGCTCTGTTTATGTCACCCCTCCCCACAGACACCTCGTCAGATAGCACCACAACTCTTGCTGCTTCGCCCGAGGCACCGATGTGGAGAGGTGTCACTTCTAGAATAAAATCTAACAAACATCCATCATTCATCATTCTTATATCATTCAACTATCAAGAAAAATATCCAGATAGATATAAAATATCCAATCAAGCCTGAGATAGATGGCGAGAGCAGTAAACACTCAACTGAAATATCGATAATATATATAGTAAATATCATACTATGGATGGGATGTATAGAGGAAAAGGGGTCATATCAAATATTTACAAATATACACGAAAAAGAATAATACAACCCAACAATCCCGAAAGAGTGGCCTATCTAGCCCTGGGAAGTACTGCTATATCTATACCAAAAGAGCAATTACTTCCAATATAACTCATCCCAATAAAAAAAAGAGTAAGATCTGGTGTCATCTACGTCCAGGTCAAAGAGAGTCAAACACCTGGTATAGTGGCATACGATATTGTAACTACCATCAGACATCCATTAAGAAAGTCAATCCGCTCTGTGTGCATATAATACTCAACTGCTATAGGCTTCAGAGCCACACAAAAGGATAAGATGGCATTTGCGTCATGGCAGATGTAATACTGGATCTCTGTCTCAGCTCCCTCTATCTCGTAAGTCATCGTAATCCAATGTACTGCCATTTATTTACAGCTATGTACACACTAAACTATGCTGAAATAAAGTTTTAAAGGAGTGGTGAGTATTTTCTCAAGAAAATACCTAGTGAATAGACAGATTACAATGTTGTCCCAAGAAATAATAGAAAATAATAATAACCAGAATATTTGAAATATAATCAAAATATTTCCACTTTAATCATAAAATAATCCATACAAACACAATAAGTTTATGATCAAATCATAAGAATCATTTTAAATGATTCCTTATAAACTCAAATCTGATTCTTTCAGAAATCAAACTTTCTCCTCCTTTCACATATTTTAATCAACTTTCCTTTCAAAATATCATTTTCACATTAATAATAGCACAATACGATTTTCCAAATATAATCAGGAACAGGTCAAGTTGCTATCAATGTGGTGAGTACCAATTAGAACATCGAAGGTCCAATCCAAGTATGCATACCGATCTATAAACCACTCAGATTAGCCCCAAAGGCATTCAAAAATCTCGAGTGCTATCCCAAAGACAGTTATCATAATCATATATCTCAATTCTATCAATTTCTCTTTGTACCCCAGGTATAAGAATATCAATCACACATGAGTTGCTATGCCCCAAACACAGTCTTACATCTCACAGAACCCCACCGTATCCCGGGCACGGTATTACTATAACCACCTTTTCATTCAATGTACATGTGCTTATAAAATCATCACATTTTCATAACCAATCTTGTTTTTGATCAAAATAAAACTCTATTTTACTCTGTATATCATATACATAACAAATTAGGGTTAAAAACTATTAGAATCAACTCAAACATCATTTTGAACCACTAAGGCACTGGCTCAGTGCAGAGGCACCGCCTTATCAACTCAATGCCACTAAGGCACTGCCTTATGGCTTACTGAGGCATCGTCTTATCACTTACTAAGGCATCGCCTAAGGGCTCAAAGTGGGCTGAGGCGTCGCCTTTACTCAAAGAGGTATCGCTTGATTGCACCTGTAATATTTGAATTTTTTAAAAACTTCAACAGTCATAAAAATTCAATCCAAATCATTCCAAAATCTATAAAAATAAGTATATAAGTAAAAGGATTGAAGAAAGGAAGTCCACTCACTGAAATGTAGGTTCCTTCTCTTCCTCCTCTTCCTCTGACAGTGTTTTCTTTCTTTTTTTTTTCTTCTTCTTCTTTATCAGTATCAATGGCGGTTTACGCCAACTTGTTATTTTTCAATTAAGTCCTTCCTCTAAACTTATTTTTCTTATAATTTAGTCCTAAACTAAAATAACTTAAATTATTCAAGTACGAACATGATAATTCTCCCCCACTTAAGAAATTTCATCCTCAAAATTTTAGAGAACGCTCATTTCTAATCTAATTCATACCTAAAGAGAATAGGTACGGATATCATTGTCTCATATCTTCTTCTCATTCCCACACAGCTTCTTCACGAGAATGATTCTTCCATAATATCTTAACTAAAGGAATAACTATATTACATAATACCTTTTTATCACTTGCCAAAATCGATATTGGCTCTTCTTCATAGCTCAAATTCTCCTATAATTCCACTGGTTATTCTTTTAGCATGTGAGAAGGATCACTTCTATATCTTCTCAACATTAATACATGGAAAACATCGTGAATTCCAAATAGATTAGGGGGTAAGGCTAATCAATAAGTCACTGGCCCAATATATTTGATTATTTCGTACGGTCCAATAAATCTTGGATTTAGCTTACCATGCTTACTGAATCTCAGCACACCCTTCCACGGTGATATCTTTAAAAATACTTTTTCACCAATATCATATTCAATATCAACTCGTTTAAAATTGGCATAGCTTCTTTGTCTATCTTGTGCCGTTTTTAAATTTGCTCGAATTACATGAATATTCTTTATAGTCATATGCACAAGTTCTGAACCCAATAATTTTCTTTCTCTGACTTCTTTCCAGCAGACTGGGGTTCTGCACTTTCTTCCATATAATATTTTAAAAGGTGCCATATTCGATACTACTTTAGTGGCTATTGTTATAAATTAATTCCATTAATGGTACTTGCTTATCCCAATTACCTCCAAAATCTAACGCACTAGAACTAATCATATCTTCTAATATCTGTATAGTGCATTCAGGTTGGCCATCGATTTGAGGATGAAAAGTTGTACTAAACTTTAGTTTAGTTCCTAAAGCCTCTTGTAAACTTAGCCAGAATCATGATGTAAATCTTAGATCACGATTGGACACGATCGATACTGGTGCTCCATATAACCTCATGATTCTTTCATATACAGCTCTGCTAGCCTATTCAAGTTGTAATTGACCTTAAAAGCTAATAAATGTGTTGATTTTGTCAAATGATCAACAATCACCCACACAATATTTCCTTGTGTTAGTGATGTGCCCTAGGCCAATTATATTATGGCCATATTGTGACTTTCTCTATCTTGCATCATTATAATAAAGAGGCATTTTATCATATTGAGTTTGTTAAATTCCATGAATGTTTAACTCTGTTTGAGATCATCAAGTATGTGACTTGATAGTAAAAGTCTTAGATGAAAAATGAGTTATATTCTAATCATCCCTAGTCGGTCATTATTGTAGGAAAATAATGAATGAAGACTAGTATGGGGTTAATTGATGATCATATTCTACTGATCATGTATATGAGATACAAAGTCAAGTCATAGGTATATAAGATATACTGGATTGACCCACTATGAGAATACTACATGGATAATTGTCATAAGTTATTCTCATCACAATGATGTTATTGTAGTCCTCTGAACTGAGATCATCATAGAGTCCTGCATTATAAGTTTTATATTTTGACACATTCTTATGTTATCTTTAACAGGATGATATAATAGATTGTGGTTGGATATAAAATGAATCATGTGAGGAGTATGCGTAATCAAGAAGGAATTTATCCCTCACTAATTATGAGGAGGATATCTATAGGCCCCTCAATAAATTAGACTGAATATAAATGCATGGCCATACTTGAAATCAGTTAATAAAGAGTTATCAATTTCAGTCTAATTAAGATCGAGAAATATTATGATTGAATTATTAAGGATGACATAAACTATGCCTTATGTTCAATCTAAGATATCGTATACAAAAGGACTGTAATATTATTGTTAAATAGGTTATGTCGGAATACTGACCTTCACATGACTTGGATAGTCATAATGTAGTGTTAGAGGCCACTTATAACTTATGGGCTATCAATAAGATTAGAGGCCCATTGCCAATGTTGTGTGAACCTACATGGTCATACACATAGAACAGACCCAAAATAGATATTGGGCTTATCATCCTAATTAGATAAGTTATCTCTCATATGTGTAAATAGTCAAAATTTATTTATAGTAACAGTTTTATAATTAAATTTAAAAGAAAAATATATATTTATATATATATCTAAAATAGTTTTGGATATTTATATATGCAAATATAGAAATAAAGATAATAATAAAACTAAAAGAGTTTTGGTACTTGTGAAAGACTAAACTCTAGGTGATATATATATATATATATTATGCAAGGGTTTAGTAGTTGCATCATCTCTTATCATTATTAAAAACATGTTCTTTTAAGAAAAACACACAGAAAGAAAATTGAGAGAAAGGTGCTAGCACACCAGCATCATTTTGGGGTGTTCTGTTCATGTGGATACTAGTAGAGGAAGTTGCTTTTTAGTTGCGTCTATATTCCGACAGAAGACAACGAAAGGCTCGAGGTGGGGTGTCACCGGAGTGAACCTTCTCTCTTCCTTTCTACAATCTTACCGTTGAACACATCTTAGTAAGATTCTAGACTTAGTTTTAATTGATTTAATCAAACTACTTGGATCTTGTGAGGGTTTTGAGGGTCAAAATTTTATTTTTCGCTGCGTAATTGTGACCTGAAACCCAACAGTGGTATCAGAGTCACTTGTAGTTTGATTAAGTTAATTTTGATTCTATTTGTATATATGTGATATGTACATGATCTGTGTTATATGTTTTGAACAAGTGTTTTCAAAATCTTGTAAGAACTATTTTGATTTTTGGCGATTTAATTAATCTGTATTGAAACAGATTAAAGATATTAATTTAATTAATATCTATTTAACAGTAGAACATGATTAAGTGTTAATTATCGGTGTTAAATTAGTTTAACATGATCACTATTCAATTAGGGTTTTTGGTGGAATTGGTGGTAGAAAGTCTGCACGGCCATGCTTGTGAGCAAATTGTCCGCTACAGGTCATGCAGGGTTGTAAAAAAAAGTCACACAGCCCTGCCTGCGAGCAACTTGATTCACATCAGGTATTACATGGCCGTGCCTGAGCCGTACTTGTTTAAATGTTAAACATTTAGGATTTTTGGCTGTAACTTATTAAATGAGTTAAGGTAAATTGTTTACCTTCGGGGCGCTGCCCTTTGACCCTAAGTGGATTCGCCTTATAAATAAATTTGGAAATAAATTGTTTATATGTTCTTATATTTTATGAATATTTCATGATGCATGACATATTATGATATTTTCTTTATTTCTATACTCTGTGATGCTATGCATATAATGAAATGCAGTTGATACAATCATGATTAAAATGAGTAAAACCTTTAACTAATAGTAAGTCATAAAATGCCTTCCATAAATTAACACTTGTCAAGACCTTTTGCTATATATAGGTTTTGCCAAAGCAGGGTGTATTTAGCCATTTGGGTAAGATAATATGGGATAATGGTGATATCCATATGTTTGAAATGGTTAGACTTAACTAGGTTATCAAAACAGTTTTGGACCTAGGGAATTAAAATAGGATTAGACAGGACATGTGATGTCAAATCCCATAGGTATCCAAGAGTTACATAAAATATAATTGGTAAAGTGTTACCTACCTAAATAATCAAACTTTAGGTGATAAGCCAAAGCTTACTTAAAGTGAGATGAAATATGGATCTTAGCCCACTAAGATTACAATTGTTGTTATTATCAATTTGATTCAGAGGGTGATTAATTTGATGTATATAGTGGGATTTAAATTGTGCCTTATTAATGATTTGTACTCTGCATATATATTTGTTATAGATAATGGCATTAAACAATGCATCTAACTTATCGCTACGATCAATCCTTGAGAAGGATAGGCTCAATGGGACTAACTTCCTTGACTGGTATAGAAACTTAAGAATTGTTCTTAAGCAAGAAATGAAGGAACATGTCCTTGACCAACTTGTCCCTGATGAACCAGCTGCTAATGCTCCTAGAGCACAAAAGGATGCTTATATTAATCATGTTAATGATTTTGTTGATGTCACTTACCTTATGCTTGGTAGCATGGAATCAGAGCTTCAGAAGCAACTGATAGAAATGGAGGCCTATACCATGATAGGTTATCTCAAGGAAATGTTCCAAGAGAAAGCTAGAATTGAGAGGTTTGACACCATCAAGGCTTTACTCTCTTGCAAGTTGACTAATGGCAGCTCAGTTAGTCCACATGTTCTAAAGATGAAGGGTCATCTTGATCACTTGCAGAAACTTGGCCTTGAGATCACCCAAGAGTTAGCTGTTGATATTATTCTCCAATTATTGCCTGATGTATTTGATGGGTTCATTATGAACTACAACATGCATAACATGGAGAAGACTATTTCTAAATTTCATGGGATGCTTAAGACTACTGAGCAGAACATTAAAAATACCAAAGATGTTCTGATGGTTAACAAAGGAAAGGGAATGAAAAGGAAGGGAAAGGGCAAAAAAAAGGTCAAGGCAGCTAAGGACTTTTAGAAGCCCAAGCCTCAACCTAAGGCTAAACAGCCCAAAGAAGGAGCATGCCATTATCATTGGAAAAGAAATTGCACGCTCCATTTGGAATATCTAAATAAGAAGAAGAGTGTTAGAGGATCCTCTTCAGGTATTCATGTTATAGAAGTCAATTTATCTACTTCTGATTCTTGGGTATTAGATACTGGATCAGGTTCTCACATTTGTACAAATGCGCAGGGACTAAAAAGGAGTAGGATCTTGGCTAGAGGCAAAGTGGACCTACGCATTAGAAATGGAGCAAAAGTTGCTGCTTTAGTTGTAGGAAATTATGAGTTAGCTTTGCCTAGTGGACTTGTTTTGAGTTTGGAAAATTATTATTATGTACCTGCTATGAGCAGGAATATTATTTCTATTTCTTATTTGGACAAGGATGGTTTTGAGTTTATTATTAAGAATAATAAATGCTCCATTTCTCATGATAACATTTTCTATAGATATGCTCCTCGAATGAATGGTCTTTATATTGTGAATATTGAAGATACTAATGAAAAGTCCATTTATAACATTAATACAAAGAAATTTAAATCTAATGATTTAAATACCACTTACCTTTGTCATTGTTATTTCGGCCATGTAAATGAGAAATGCATTTCAACACCTTGTAAACATGGAATATTGAACTCATTTGATTTTGAATCAAATGATACATGTGAATCTTATTTGATGGGAGAAATGACTAAAACACCTTTTACTGGACATAGTGAAAGGGCCAATGATTTATTAGGCCTTATACATTCAGATGTATGTGGACCAATAAGTTCTAATGCTAGAGGAGGTTTTCAGTACTTTAGTACCTTTATAGATGATGTCAATAGATATGGCTATGTCTATCTAATGAAACATAAATCTGAATCTTTTGAAAAGATTAAAATTTTCAAAAATGAAGTACAAAATCAACTTGGCAAAAGTATTAAAGCACTTTGATTAGATTGAGGTGGTGAATATTTAAGCCAATAATATACTAACCATCTTAAAGATTGTGGGATAGTCTTATAGTTAACTCCACCAGGAACACCATAATGGAATGGTGTTTCTAAGCAGAGAAATCGAACCTTATTAAATATGGTATGATCTATGATGAGTCAATCATATCTTTCATTATCCTTTTGGGGGTATGCTCTAGAAACTGATGCATTCTTATTGAATAGAGTTCCATCCAAGGAGGTTTAAAAGACACCATATGAGATGTGGACTGGGAAGTCTCCCAGTTTATCTTTTCTTAAGATTTGGGGATGTGAGGCTTATGTAAAGCATCAAATTTTTGATAAATTAGCACCCAAATTAGACAAATGCCTATTTGAGGGATATCCTAAGGAAACTAAAGGATATTACTTTTATAAAGTTTTTGAGAACAAAGTGTTTGTTGCTTAGAATAGTGTTTTTCTAGAAAGAGAATTCATTTCCAAAGGAACTAGTGGGAGTAAGGTTCATCTTGAAGAAATTCAAGAAATAAAAATTAGCATTGAATCACCTTTGGAACCTCAGTTAAATCAACAAATAGTTATTGAACCTACATAAGTACCACAAGGCCCAAAGAGGTCTGATAGGATATGTCAAGCCCCTGAGAGATATGGATTTCTTTTAACAGATGGCAATAATGTAATGATTATGGATCAAAATGAACCCACATCCAATTAAGAAGCTATAAGTAGCCCTGACTCTGAGAAATGGCTTGAAGCCATGAAATTAGAAATGTAATCCATAAATGATAATTAAGTTTGGACCTTGATTAATCCACCTAATGGTTTAAAAACTATTGGGTGCAAATGGGTTTTCAAAAGGAAAACTGACATGGATGGCATTGTGCATACCTTTGAGGCAAGACTAATTGCAAAAGGTTTCAAATAAATACATGGTACTGATTATGATGAAACTTTTTCACCAGTAGCGATGCTTAAATCTATTCGGATTCTCTTTCACATAGTTGCATACTATGATTATGAAATATGGCAAATGGATGTCAAAATA
>CATIWO010056876.1:0-16438 GCA_949673435.1 Macaranga tanarius | reverse complement strand
GGGGCACCTGGAGGTAGCATAGACAAGAGGACCTCACGAACAACTTCTTGCTACTGTAAGCGATTTCTTCCCTGCATTACTCTCCTTGAAACATCAACAAAACTCTCGTAATCATGCTCAAACCAACCTTTCTCCTTACTATCAGTCCCATCTTTGGCTGAGGTTGCAAACTTCTCCATTTTCCAGGTAAAAAGCATCATGAACGCCTTCTCAAAGAACCCATCAATGTACTTTATTTTCTGTCCTAAAGGAGCTGGTTCCCCAGTGGGTTCTGCAATCCTACACCTAATGAAAATTCCGGGTCTTGGTCTAGGTCTCCATCTTTCCAAACGATGACTTTTCTCATGAGGGGCTCTGACGTGGACAGCTTGGAGGCTTAGAGCCACCATGAATTTGTTACACTAGCTTCAATGTCGAGAGTTTAACTTAAGTTATTATTGTCTGTTATTCGTTAAGTTTGACCTCATATGTTCAGGTTATCTGGGGATTCCAGAAATAGAAGTCAGAATCTGTGAAGTATAATCGACGATGTGGTTGGTGAAATTTTCCTCTCCAGTCAATATTTATTTAAAGTGCATCTTTCCTCTCCAGTTTCCAGCTATAAGCTCTATTGGACTCACTCCATCTGTATTGAACTTCAAAACATAGTTTTCTGAATCCTATCAGCTCGGAGTATGCTCTGTCCTCCTACTCTACTCGGTTCTTGAACTACTTTATATTTTTGCTTTTGTACCCACCAGACGTTTGTATTTTAAATCCCTATCATATAAATGAATTTTGGCAATATGTTATATATTAAAGGATCTCTTTGGTGTGTTTATATTCCTTTGTGCAATCTCCAGTGTTGAAGGTTGTGTTTCAATAGTTTGACATGAGATTTTAGAAAGAAAAAAATCATGCTTATTAAAAGGAAAAATTGTGAAAAAATTATACTATTCTCTCTTTTTTATCGTCTTGCATTACCGCTTGTTGATAGGTATATCTGTTATGTTAGTGAGATCCACATAATTTTGCACACTTTAAACTCAATGTTAAAAAAAAAAACTTATATTAGGAAATGAATTTGTTTTTGCTGCTCCAGAGGTTTAGGTCTTATGAAAGGATAATAAAGGGCATCATTTCAAATAATGAAGCACATCAACATCAATCTTTAAGTGCCGCACAGCATAGGTGTAAAGATTTGAAACTTAAATGTGGAGCATGACAAGGAATTCCCTTGCCTTATATACCTAGTAGCGAGCCATCTGCACCTAGTTGTGATGGCAAGTTCTTGACAAAAGGCAGGTATAGCTTTAAGCTCTGCTTGCGCTTAAAAAGAAAAATATAAACAGGATAAACCAAATTGTGGTGTTTGGCATCCTCTTTGTCATCATGTTATTATGAGTGGAAATAAGAAGAAGAAGCCATGAAAACTGATCAAGACAGTGAAGGGGAGGAAGAAGAAGAAGATTGTCCACGTCATCAAGTGAAAATGAGCCAACTTACAAATTGACGGCCACGTCACCATCTTCCGTCAGTTTTGACGGTCGATGACCAACGGTGAAAGTTTTAAAAACTTTATGAACTCAATTGAAAATTTTTGGACTTATAGAACTTAATTAAAAATTTCATATAACTTTTAGGACTACTAGTGTCATTATCCCTAAAAATATTGATAAAATATATGAAATATTACAGTATTAATGATTTTAAAGTCAGATAAACAAAAATGGAAAACCCCACAATCAGCCCCTACCCACCCATCACCCTTCCTAAAAATATCATTAGCTTGGTACTTTAATCATAAACATGAAGTTTTCTGCACTTACAGTTCAAAAAGAGAAGATGAAATTTGGTATAAACTATAAACTGACTAAACGTATTTGCTGGTATGGATTAAGAATCGCAATTCCTTGAATAAGGAAACAACAGGACAACTAAATACAACCTCAAATTCCAACTAAAAGAGCTTCAAAATTAGTTCATCCTGTTCCTAGCCGACTCCAAACATCTGAAGCAGGCCAAGAAAATTGTATTATGCAAATATAGTTTACTGAAATTCAGTTGAAAAAGATAAGTTCCCTCAAGATTCTTCTTTGCTTAGTTTACCAAGAGCTCTTTGCATTCTTTGCTCGTAGAGTTGCTTTTCCCTAGCTTCTTTAGCAGCAAGGGCTTCTTCATCAAGTACTTGAATGGGAGACCATTCTGGTAATTTCAACCAACCACCTTTTTTCTCTTCGTTGCCGTATAAGGATTCTTTAAAACTCCTCAAGGTTGGTCTCAGCTTAATGGTTGCAAAATCCACCGTGGTTCCCACAACAGCAAAGATAATCGAGTAACGGAAGGAACCAAATTGACCGCCTAAAATGACAAAACAATCATTAAAAAAATGCCTTTTAACTATACAGGAAAAGGAAATGAAAAGAAAAGAAGATGCGTTAAAAATGACATTTATGATTTTCATTGCTTAAAAGGCATCAAGTTGAAATATGCTAGGTCTGCCCCAACATCACCACTTATTGTGGAATTTTCTTAATCTTGAACTTGAGGACATATATTTGTCATTGATTTCAGTATCATTTGAACTAGATATCTAATCTTCCCTTTTAATCTCAATGAGAAGATCTCTCTCTGGTGTCCTTAGTGACATGGAATAGATACAACCAGTACATGCACATGGACAACAAAAACTAGCATCAGATGCCTTGCTCATTTTAGACCCTATATCACAGACAAATTGCATGGAGAACCAAGGAAAAATGCTTCATCATACTGGGGAAAGCTAAGAAGATAAATAAAGCATGGGAATTACTCATTTCTTTTGGATGCTTCTAGCAAGACAGCGAAGATCACTTTATGAAATCAGGTAATATGCAAGTCTTAACATGCTTAAAGAATGCGACCCCAGCTAAGCTTTCCAACTTATTATTCATGCAAATCAAGCTAAATGTTCTGAAATTAACACAAAAGAAAATATGAATTCGACCTTGAAGATGTCCAAGAAAAGCACCAGTTCCAAACCCTGCAACCGCAGAGTTTATTAGATCATCAGGTTCTGATTTCCGAGACACCCTTACAAATTCACGTGCCCCTGCAGAAACATAGAAATCATACTTCAAATTCAAACAAACCGATTGGACAAAAATAATTAGTCCTACATAAATCCAGGTGTCGATGTGTGATGTCTGTTTTTTAACAACTACCTGCCTTCATACATCTCCTACAAGCCGTTAAACCACTCAGATTTAAATCATGCTTTTCATACCAATCCTAGAACAGAAAGCTCCACCTAGGTTGATCTGCTTGCTCATACATATATCGTATTATACTCGCATGTCATGCAACATCACCATAGACCACACTTTGAGACATGTCTCAAACCCAACTTTAACCAAGCAGTCAATTTAAAGGAAATGGTAACAAAGAGAAATAAGCAGCTCCTATTGACTCTTACAATTGAAGGCTACAAAATTTCTATCAAAGTTTCAGAAATTCATACCTAGAGAACTATCTACCAACACAAAGTCAAAAGCATACCCTATTGCCACACAATCCAAAGAAAAAAAAAATCAAACCAACTTATGTGTATTGCTTATTATTCTTGAAGAAGCAAATAACACTAAAAATCCAATTCTACTTCTAATGAAATTGAGTAGTAATAGTAAAAAAATTGAGTTTCAAAGTCCCTTCAATGCAATCCAGAGGCACAAATACATGATCACATAAAAATCCCATAAAGATTATTCAAGTTCACAACCAATGCCATAAAATCACAACTAGAACCTCTACATAGCAACGAGATACAACATATGGGTGAAAGATATTGGTAAGAAGAATGAATACCGCAATAGCAACCAGCAACAATAGCAAAATTAGTAGCGTAAGTAGCAGAAATGTTAGCGAGTCCATGAGTTTGTCTATACTTAGAAACCAACCCAACACCTCCACCAGCAATCCCTGCACAAAAAGACTACAACTTTATCAATTCATAGCCAAACCAAGAACTGGGCATTGGGTACCAAAGCAATTTAAAAAAAAAAACCTGCGAGAACAGTGGGGATGAATATACGCTCTCTCCAATTATCAGAGAATGAAGGGGATGATGATGATGAAGGTGGATTTATGGGCTCCCTTTGAAGGGGTTTTGAATCGCCTGTTGTTGATGCCATTTAAAAAAAAAAAAACAGTTGAATTGCTTCAAAGGGGAAGACGAGCAAGACATCGTATTGCGATGTGTTGGACTGTTGGCTGTTGTTATGTTCGAGTGTTGCGTTCGGGTTCAAGAAAACCGGATTAACGACTTGTCGTTTTGGTATTTCAGGATGGAAATTCTGGGTCCAACCATGATATTTGAATCAAAAAATTCAAACTTACAATTAACAATTATTTGTTTGGAATGGAAAGTTTTTGACATAATACATCCCCATCCATCTATATTTGTATAAATTTATCATTTTGCGTCATATATTTTTAATGTTACCAAATTAACATTTCAATATTTTTATAGTCTATTATATAAATACATGTACTTATATGATTTTGCCACTTTGCCTTTGTATGAATTTGTCACTTTACCACTAAGTGTATGATGACGTGTCTAGCAAACAGAGTAACAAATATTTATATTACAGGTTATAGGTTATAGATAAGTTCATAAATTAATTTGTCAAAATTAAAAGTATCTAAAGTGACAAAATCATGAAAGTACATATGACTGCATATGTAATATGCTAAATTTTTTTTATAAGCAATAAATAAGTAACAAAAATTAGATTTTTATAATCACCAAAAAGTGTTCAGTAATTGTCATATGAATTAGAGTGAATTACTATTTACCCTCTATAATTTACCATATTACACTACTTGGTTCTTGACATTTAAAATTTATATTATTTCCCCCTTCCATTTTGCATAATTATACTATTTACTCATTTCGTCAAATTTTCCGTCACAATTACCGTTAACTGACATGACATGAACAAGTAAATACTATTTGCCCCTCTATTTGAATATATTATACTATTTGCCCCCTCTATTTGAATATATCCTCCATTTGAATATATTATATTATTTGCGCCAAAAATTTAAAAAATATAAACTAATTGTTTAATAGAATTTATGTTAAAATTATTATTAATTGACTATAAAAATGATAATCTTATTAAAAAAAATTTGACAAAAAATAAAATAGCTTATTTTAACTTTAATTTAATCAAAATTTTAATCAAATAACAATTTATTATTTCCAATTTTAAATATATTTACTTAAATGTTAACTAGAATATTTATATTTCATAAAAAATTAAAAAATTAAATTTCTTTTAACTTCTTTTAAACTTTAAAATTTGATTTTATTTGAATTATTAGTTTAAATTATTGAATATATAAATTGTATTATGAATAAAATTAACAATTTTAAATAATTTAATCAATATACCCACTGATTGAAACTAAAAATTCAAATAAATAATTAGATTTCAAAATTAAAAAGAGAATTGATTTGATTAAATTTTTTAATGCAACATGAATATTTTAAGTTAATATTTAAATAGAGATGTTTTAAAACTAATATTAATTAATTGGAATTTAATCATATAAAATTAAATTACATATTTTATATTCTTATTTAAATGATATAATTATCATTTTATAGTAAACTTTAAGAAAATTAGTTTAATAATAAAAAAATATAATTTCTAAATACTAGGTGTATATAGTATAATATAGTCATATAGAAAGGACAAATAGTATACTTTTTTTTTTATCAATTAACAGTAATTATAACGGAGTGGGTAAATAGTATAATTACACAAAATAGAATGAGAGATAATATAAATTTTAAATGTCAGGGACCAAGTAGTGTAATATATCAAACCACAGGGGGTAAATAGTAATTCACCCAATGAATTATTATAGATGGTAATATATTTCAAATAGACAATTATTTTCTTTTAAAATCACAAAATTTCAATTTTTACATGCAAAATATTATAAAATATCAATTATAATACACTAAAAAAAGACAGTTATTTCACTTAACACTCTGCATGGCAACTATATGGGAAAGGGAAGGGAAGGGAAGGGAAGGTTTTTTAAAGATAAGGGAAGGGAGGGGAAGGGGAGGGAATAAAAAATATAGATATTAATATTATTTTGTTTGGTAACTTAATAAAGAGAAAAGAAGGGGAAAGAATGACAAATATTTGAAAAGAAAATATAATTTTAAATTACAATGTATCTTGGAGTTGAAATATTTTATACCCAAATTTGGAGTGTAATCAATTTCACCTCCTACAAGAGGAATGAGGAGGAATAATTCCCCCCTCAATTCCCTTTACTCTCTATTAATTTTTAATAGCCAAATAACCTAAAATCTAATTCCCCTCTTATTCCATTCCCTTCTCTTTATATTCTACTCAATACATGCATAGTGTAAGGCTTTTAGTATAAAAATTTACGATATTTACGACTTTTTATAAATTTGTTTCAACCTTTGAAATTTAGCAAAAATATTTTAATATGACTAATTGTTTGAAATTCTAAAATAATTGTACTTTACTCAAATTCTAGCACAATTTTTATTTATTTTTGTGAAGAAGTGTGTCCGTCCATGAATCTTGTGTGTGTATTTTATACAATTTGAAAAAAATACTTTAAATACCACTTGTATATCTTTTTTATTAATTTTGAATGACTTGCAAATTATACAACATTTGTAAATAATTAACCAAATTAGAACATTTTATCAAATTTTAAAGATTAAAATAAATTTTATTTCAAAAAAAAAAAGATTAAAATAAATTTATATAAAATTGTAAATGTCATAATTTTTATTAGCAATAGACGCAGATTTTAAACTATGCGAATTTATATTTGGAGGGCGATACATGTCTCGCCGAGAGACATCTCTAGGGTAAATTACCGTTTTGCCCCCCATTTTACAGGGGCAGAAATTTTGTGGGGGTAGAAAGGTAATTTTACATATAAAATTACCTTTTACCCCTCAAAAATTTTTCTTCCCAACTAATATGGGGCAAAATGGTAATTTTCCTCCAAGAAATGTCTCTCTGTGAGACACGGAGCATTTCCCATTCTATGTGAGGATGTAAGACAGCTTTGAGTTGCCTAATCGTGAGGTGTAAACAGAGATTCCATCCAAGAAAACAGTCAATAGTCCCTTACCAAACAGTCTCAAATTCTATATGAAAAAATGAAAACAGTGGCTATTGACATAATTGTAGCATTTAGCAATCAAACCATCGTGCTGCAAACACAATGTTTTTGGCTTCAAGAGGCAAATTTTAAGCTTTCCTTAATTTTCTTTTCTTTGCTGTAAATTTCTAGCTTTGATTCATACCATAAAGCAGCCAGCACCCAACCAGGGAAAACCCGCATTGCTGTATGGTATCCAGCCATGATCACTTGATCATATGCATGTCGGCGAATCAGTTTTTCAGCATTACTCAGAGACTACTAAATGCTTATCGCATTAACAGTATATGTTGAAATAATAAATCTCAAATCGGATTTATAACTTAGATTAAGTGGACTTGGATATCAATTGAATGTTTTTACTTAACAGTTTGAACTTTTAAATTGGATAAAGTCCAATTGGCGTATTTTCAGCCTATTTCTCGAAAACACATTCTTCCCGCATAAATCGTTTTTAATTGAAAAAACTCTTATTCTCGCCGTATGGTCTAGCCGATATGTTAAAACAATTAATCTCTTATTCTTTAAGTTTTTGTGTATTTTCGATCCATTTCTCTAAAGTTTCTAACAAAATACAAAAGCTAATACAGTACTCGGTACATGATTAATGAAGGACTCATTTAAATTATTTGCAAAGTACTTATTCTTTAAGTTTTTGTGTATTTTCGGTCTATTTCTCTAAAGTTTCTACCAATATATAAAAAGTAATACAGTACTCGGTACATGATTGATTAATGAAGGACTCATTTAAATTATTTGCAAAAGATTTTACTTTGCAGTTCCAAGTCCAACTATCCGAATGGCAGCAAAAAAGAGGGCAACAAAGGAAAAAAGTTAAAGTATAGCTATTTGTATTTAACAGGTCTGCAGATGATGCCAATTGTAGACAGTATTGCCGCGTTTAATATTGCGCTCTCTCTCTTTTATTGAGTTACTACTGTAAATATCTGCTTACTGAAGAAGAGGATTGCCATCATCTGCCCTAATAGAGGATTTTGTACACCAAAAATGGGAGGCCTACAGGCTTAAAACTGCGTCGTTAGAATTGGATTATTTGGCTTTGAGAATATTCAGGAGGTGATCGAGTCTTGCTCCACATCATCTGAAGCTGAAAGGCTGTTTATTTCCTGCTTTCCATCCCAGATATCATTTTGCAATGTAGGTTCAGACCTCTTTTGCAACCCTGCTCCACTCCGTCTCTTATGTTCTGAATAATTATTAGTACAAATTCAATAAAATTTTAGAACAAAAAAATTCACAATGACAGAAGAGAAGTGGAACATTACTTTTATTATTAATTGCACTTCGAGTAATTGCCAAAAATTCATCCCAATTGAATTGTCGAAGTTCCTGTTTCTCCTCCTCAGAAAGTTCAAAATTCGGTTCCCTCCCACACATGAACGCAGCCCTGCAAATGCAAAACCAATTGTGGAGTTTTTTTTTAATTTTCTTAATCTAAACATCACAAAGATGCATTCTCCCTGTAAATAAAGTTATGACAAGATATTTTGAGAAAAATGCTGACACAAAATTGTAAATTTTTTCTTGCCTACTTGCATGAGTGATGTATGGATCACCAGCACAACAATGTGAGAAGTGATGCAATGTATGTCAAACCATAAAAACCTAGAAAAAGCCTAAAAGAAGTTACAAATGTGAGTTCAGGTTGGTTTGTTTTTCAATTCATAGAATATTTAATACATTTTTTTATCACACAGAAAGCTAGCTTCAACATTTCTTGTTCATCATATTGTTTGCTCATGCACATTACTATCCTTTGTGGTCCAAGCATATTTGAAACACCTGCCCTATCAAAGAAAGACCCTGAAATCATTGGTTTTACAGCAAACAAAGAGGTCTCATCTATTTCATAAATATTAGTGGTTAATACATATCGCAGTTTCCACGCCATCCTTTGCAACTTAACATCTATGCACGTGTACAAGTAGTGCTCTGGATAGTTAGCTAATTGTGCCATATTTAATACATGAGCATTATCTATTTGAATATATAAAATCAAAGAGGGCCATACTGTTCTTTTAGATATGATGAGACTTTCTGTGTAAATGGCTGGTACCATGATTAACCAATACTAATACTACTTTCATCTTTATAACACTTGAGACTTGTGCAAAATTGCAGATTGCTACCTGTCATACAAACGGGCAGCCTCTTCCTGCGAACCAACAGTCCCCAAGTGGATTTGCTTCTTGTCGACTTTAATTGCTGCCTGCCATTTCATGTTTTTGAAATAGACACCTCTCATTAGGCATGGTTCTTGGTTTTGAACATGCTTTCTCCTGTGTCGCTTTCTGCGTTTAATTGGTTGCCCTAGAAACATAAAAAAAATAGCAGGACAGATCCACATTATAACATTTCTATCTCAAAAAATTTGTAATCTACCACAGTCATACCATGTACTTTTGAAAAATATCAGATCCACTTTATTGTTAAATAAACCAAAAACAAGTACAAGGCATAATCAGATGGAAGACAGTTGGATGTCTATAATGGCAAGAAAAAGCCCACTTTCTTCAAGAGAAGGGAAAGAAAGGAATGACCATAGTGCTCTTCAAATGGAAACCCAGACAGCAACACTAGAAGGTGACAGAGGGTTAGACTACTCCTACCAAAACTTTTTCAGCAACTTTAATCCAGTTAAAAGGATCCCTATCAACTCTTTCATCTTCCTCAAACATCACATGTGCCAATTTTTAGGAAATCAAAGATCATAACAGCCGTAGAGATTTCACTTTTACATGTAAAACATCTGAAAGGGTGAGTCTCAAAAGGCTAATTGCCACACACAACGACTAATTATTTCCAACATTATGGTTTACATGATAAAAATCACATCTTGCCATGACAGATTAATGCCTTGTTATGTAAAACTACCCATTACAAAGTTTTAAGCATTTTTAACCTAGTTAAATGTGCATCCTACGTCACCAACCTACAAATATATATATACGTGTGTGGAACTTAGTAGTCTTATTGACAATCCTTCTTTCTTGACTGCCAACTGGGGATAAGTGCAATTAAAATTTCATTGCATTAACATTGTAATGGACCCTATAGTGCCTCCACCTGCGAAGTTATACATTAGTAGCTTAGTTGGTTCTTCTACTTAATATCCTCCACATTTGTCATGATAAAAAACTCAAACTGTCTCTTTATCCAATACACGCTTCACCTTCCTCACCCAACATATATCTTCCAAACAGATAGATTTTTTAAGATCCCTCGCCTTCGGGGGCACATCCAGCCTGTTGATTAACAACCTTGCATTCTGGCACACAGATGCCTTGAAAGAGCTTGAGTGCTATATTTAGCAAAAGAAACAAAAATATACAGGATCATGGTTTGGTTTCTTCATGAAAAAAACTTTACAAAGAAATCAATCAGAATTAATAAAAGAGGCACAAGTCACAGCTAGGCTGAATATTTAGGTACTTCAAAGGTTCTATAGATAATCTTCATTAATTAGATTCATGGATTTCCTGGCTAAAGCATTAATTGCAAAGATTCCCTTAAAAAATACAAGATACTCACTCTGTTCCATTCTAATTGTCGTTTAAGGTAGTGTCACAAAGATTAAGAATCTTATTTAATAGGCATAATTATAGGTGCAAATTACTATATTACCCTCTTTTAAAAAGTCCAAAAGTTAGTACTTCAATAAAGAATATTTACTCTAAAACTAAGATATGGGTAAAGTTGGAAATAATTTTTTTTTTTAATTGGTAATCTAAACACATCATTTAGAGTGGAACAAATTCTATTTTTTTAAACGACAATTGGAATGAAATGGAGGGAGTAATAAAAAAGGCTTCCCCACGCTGGGATATTATGAAATCAAGATGTTGCCCAAATCATGGTGCGTGTTCCATCACTTGTTTGATCTTCATCGTTTCCATTCTTGTTCAGACTGCAATTTATTGTTCATTATGTTGTCCCATAACAACTACAACATTACAATTAACCTATCTGAAAATCATATGAAGTTGGTTTTCATTGCATGTCTGTTTATATGGTAATGAGGCAACATATTCTATGTTATTTATTAAGAAAAACTAGTTCATTGGAAGAAATCAGATATGGGAAGATAGCCAAGACAATAGCAATAATATCTAATTGCATTCCTAAACGGTCAAATATTAACTCAACTTATAAGACTTGTTTCTCCACATGGACAAACCTGGATATGGTTGAGATTGCTGCTCTTTTGATGAGCTAGAAGCCGATATATTTGATGAACCAGCTCCTGCTTTGGAAATGTTTTCCTGGAGGACAACATTAACCCATGTGACGCCGAAATAAAAATATAATTAAAAGTAAAACTTAAAAGAAAAACAGGACATTTGAAAAAAAAAAAAAAACACAAAGTTTGTGACCTAAATTTTTCAGTGCATTTGATAAAAAGAATAAAGATTTCATATCATAGATGTAAAATAAAACATTGGATATAGAAGTAAGTTCATATGAACAAAATTCCTTCGTAAAACATAAGAAACGGTCTCTAGCAGACAGCTAATTCACCTGCCATGTCAAGCCTTCGAAAGTTGGAGGTACTTAACATTCCAAACCTTCGGACTTGACAGATCAACGATCCAATCTATGTTTTCCAAACATCAATAAGAACGAATCCAAATTCATTCAGCAATGATCCCAAAGGCTAAACAGAAATGGACTTTAACATTCTGAATTCACCATCTTGCCAGCTGAATTATGCAAGTCTGTTCCTTATTCTTTGTATTGGCCGAGACAAATCATGCAACGCATAATGTTAAATGAGTGCACATTTGAGAATGTCAAACAAAACCAATAATACATGAAGATTTCCCAATAGCTTCCTTTGACGTAATAACTTTATAAGATGACCATTGTTGTCAACTGCAGAAATATAGTGACATCCACAGTGATGACTGGACAAGCTGATTGTCCAATTATTCTATGTAGAGCAAGTTTTCCTGTTAACATAACTGTCACACTCTCCACAACTTTTGACCAATTTTAATACCACTTGTAGACAAAGTTTTACATGCACATATACATAAAAAATTGAAACTGCACAATGATCTGGACAAAATCAAGAAGAATATTCTCTCCTTTTTCAGAAGACATTGCAAACTACCCATCAAAACCCAGCCCACTGCATCCCACCCTTCAAGCTTTGATGGCAATGATAGTGTGCTATAAGAATATGGAAGTATGTGCTTGAAGCATCAAACACTGGAAACAAGAAAACTACCCCTAAAGGCACAAAGTTTATAAAATATTCGCATTAGAAATTCAAATCTAACCACGACAGAATCAACTAGCGCCTTCAAACCTAATAGTGCTGCCATGCATTCTATGCATATAATAGAACAACAAGTTATCTTTACCTCTCCTGGCTGCTTGGCATCATCTGATGGCAGGGGATGTACACTGACAGACCTGGCATTCTGAGAGCTTACATGAGCTGTCCCATTGTCAAAAAATCGAGGAAGTGGAGTCAAGAAAGAACTTCTCCCTACACCAAATTTGGAAAACAACATTAGTAAGACACTATATACGACATTAATGATTTTATAACTGAAATATAATTGAGTTCTAAATAGCAAGACAATAATATACTTAAAGATCCACAGTCCCAAACAACATCAAAGCAATAGAAAAACATCAGGTATGGCTCCTACACGGTCAATCAATCCAACCAAAAAGAACATACACAGGCATTTAATTTGGTTAATTCAACATACAAAATTAATCAATTCATATAAAATGCATTTCAGTTAGTGCTTACCAGCACATAATCCTAAAAGTTTACGCCTTCGTAAGCTAACCATTGTGGATTAAAATCTTTATCTCAGTCCCCAGTGGCTTAGATGATGCCCTTTAGCATTTATCACCTCACTCCTTGGATCAGAAAAGGCAATATCAGTTATGACACAAAAACTATGCATGGACAACATCAGATGGACAATCTTTGAAAGTTAAAATGACCAGGAAAGGAACAAAAATTAATTACATACACTTACAAAACTAGGCATGAACAACGTCAGATGGAAAATCTTTGAAAGTTAAAGACACCAGGAAAGGAATAAAAATTAATTACATACACTTACAATTATTTTGAAAGATAATAGCACAAGCAATTAACATTAGGAATATCAATAATATAAAAAGTAGAAACATAATTCTGACAAAGAAAAGCAATAGACAGTGTCCTCTTCAAATTAACATAAGGAAAAACAACCTCTACTATTTAGTCACCAACATAAGAAGGCAATAAAGTTCTATGCAGACAGAAGTCTGTTTAAAAGAATGAAATTTGCTCAAATACATGCAAATTCCCAGACGACAATACGTGAAATTCCCAGACGACAATTGGCATGCTACCATCAAAACTCTCAAGGATTTTGAGTAAAGTCGTGCTGCCATAACTATATTATTGCTTGGGTGGAACATGAACAAGCCATACATTTGAATGTAATTCCTACCACCTTACAAACAAATACTAGTATAAAAGGATTAGCTGAAACTGAAGCAGCTAGCTAGTACTACCACCAAACTTAAGCTGCCAGGTAATATCTATAGACTCATAATATAGCAGAAAAACATTAATGAAAAAGAAAAAGAAAAAGAAAAAAAAAAGCATGAGCTATGGTTCCCTTTAAAGTTAAGCTTAAAAAAACCCAAGCTATATTTTGAGGCTTAAGATAATTTTAGCAGTTCAATTATGTAAGTACTTACACAACATAATCCATCCCCGCATTCAAATTACAAAATGTGAAGAAGCTTAAAACCAAAAATACAGCTTTCTTTTATGGGTCAAGAACGAGTTGATCAATTGTGGCAGCTGAACCAAGAAAATACTCAAAATCGTTCGTTCATGAAATGGGCAATTAGAAATAGAAATCAACAAAAACCCACAAAGACTTAGTAGCTAAAAAGAATCCTAAATATCTCTCCTTGGAAAAGAAGTCAACCCCCCACTCATCAACCTACCACCTTTCATGGAGGATTAGACAGATAAGAAAAAGAATGAAGGAGGAGACTTAAAACACTAAAACCCCAAAAAACTAAAAATCTAACAGAAACCCATTAAAGCCCAAGTCTTGAAAACAAAGGTCATCACTTTTTTTTTTGCTTATAGGCCCAAAAGAGCAGAACAGCCCCCATGACTAAATATAATACACAGTTTTGAGAGTAGACACTCACCCACCAACCAACCAACCAACCATAAGAAAAAAGGAACCAACCCATGAAACAACAATCTTGATAAGCTGAAAGCAAAATTAAAGAACAAAAAAAAAAAACACAGCCACCACAGCACCACCACAAGGAAGACTTAGACAAATAGATAAATTTACGGTCTTGTACCTTGAAAAGGGCAGGGGTGAGGCAGGTTAAAGAGAGCGTAGAAACCAAGAACAGAGACAGAGGAAGAGCTGGGACAAGAGTTTGTTGTTGTTTTTTTTTTTTTTTTGTTTCTTTTTGTTGTATATTAGGTAGAAACTAATCAAAGAAGAAAGAAGGAAGGTGGTGAGCGTGAATAAAGAGTTTTAAAGAAAAGAAGAAAGAGAGAAGATATATATATTGTGGTGGTGGCTCATGCATCTACCACCTTTCGTTGTTTTTTTTGTTTTTGTTTTTGTTTTTGTTTTTTTTTTTTGAGTTGGCCAAACAAAACCCAAAAAAAAACAGAAAAAAAAAATGGGTTTTATAGAGATGGCGTCGAAGGTGGTGGTGGTGGTGCCTATGGAGTGTTGCGAAGGTTTGAAAGGGAGAAAAAAGGGAACGTATTGCTTGTGTTGTGTGTGTACTTTAGTTGGCTTGGATTCCTTCATTACCCTTTTTAGGCCTTCTTATTCCCACTTTTGTTTTGCATACTTCTACACCATCCCATTTACTACATTGCCCCCTTTCTTCTTTTTTCTTTTTTTTCTTTTTTTTTTTTTTTGTTTTAATTCATCTTCGAAGTATTTGCACTCAAAATCTCACAATTTTACTTTTAAGTTCGTGTTGCAATTAGATGATTTATAAGTATCGATTTATTGTAAGTTTAAGTAAGTCTAATTAAGTAAAAAAGAACAAATTTGATTTTAAAAATTGAATATAACTAAAGAAATCATTCTCAAACATTTGAAAAAGAGCAAAATTTCTAGGAAAGAAGGAAATCCATGTGAGAATAAAAATTTTATCCCATATAAGGATGGTGAGGGAAGAATGAGTAATGATTTCCCATCTCACTAGTCACTAATACCATTCCAAGTTTACAATATATTAAAGATAGTTATTTTTATTAATATTGTAATTAAAGATAAAATTTTAAAAATTAAATTAAATTCATAAGTGAATAATAATATGTTTACACCTTTTACTTTATAATATATTTGTAAAAGGACGATGATAGATTATGCATGGTACAACGCGACAAAAAAAAATAAAAGATAAAAATTACATTTTTAATCTTAATATTTAAAGAGATAAAATTTAGAAATTATTTTAGTAAAAATGTATAACGCAATGAAACTATTCACAGTCGGACTACTCGTCGTATATAACATTACCATTTGTCAAATTAACCACTAAATGGCACCTCACCAACTAATAATTAGTAGTATATTCTTTTAGCCATATTTGTAACTTTTTGTGCGATTTTTGAAGTAAACCTGCAATAAGCCGTATCATGACATCCTAATATGTTTTGCACAGTAATGTGTCGATATAATATGGCATATTTTGAAAAAAAAAATCTTATTTTTATGTGAATTGGAAAATAGAGTTTTTTTTTTTAATATATACGGTATCTATATAAATAAAATTAGAAATAATTAAATTAATTATTATTTGATTATAGTGGTTGATATAATAATATGTAATATATTTGAAATACACAATAATTTTTATAACTAAAATTTAAGTGAAAAAGTTTATTTATATAGGTAATTATACTGTTATACATGTATTGCTGCAAAAGCTTGGAAAATGAGATTGTGTGTAAAAAGTATGGTTTCCTGAAAATCACTGTATTTATTAGCAAGCGGGACTACTTACCACTTTATTGAATAATTTTCTATTGTAGAACATTGACAATATTACGATTTAAAAAGGTTCTTTTTTTTTACTTCTTATTTTAAAGGTGAATTTCCTATTTGTGAAAAAAGTTAGTTTACAGTAAAATGATAAATTAATTCAACATAATATGTATATAGTAAAATTAAATTAATTACATATAAAATAAAATTTCATTGATAAT
>CATIWO010056864.1:0-10598 GCA_949673435.1 Macaranga tanarius | reverse complement strand
GACAAGCTAAATAATTTGGACCAAATTGAACCGAAATTTTTAATTCGGAGAAGAACCGATCTCCGAACCGAACTGAACCGAAATTTTTAATCTCCGAACTGTCCCGAACCGAAAATTTGGAGCAATTCCGGAGCTTTGATTTTTAAATTTCCGATAGTATGGAGCAATTCCGGAGAATTGCATTCTCCGAACCGAACCGGACCGTGCTCACCCCTAGGTAGGGGTGAGCAAAAACAATCGAAAACCGACTAACCGAACTGAATAATTCGGTTCGGTTATATAAGTTCAGTTCGGTTTTAGTTTTTAAAAATAGATAATCGACTGGTTCGGTTTGATTTCGATTTTCAAGTTGAAAAACTGAAATTAACCGAACTGACTGACTCACATATATATTTATTATAAAAATATAAAATAAAATATATTAATTAGAAAAAATTATATATAAATATTAAAATTATAAATAAAAAATATTTTTTTTAGTTATATAATTAAAGAATAAGCATAAAAAATTATAAAATAAAAAATAAAAAATAAAAATTTTATTTAAAAAAAATTGGTTAACTGACTAAACCGAATCGATTCAGTTAAATTCAATTTTTCTCTAGTTCGGTTCGGTCATAATTTTTATTAGGTCGATTTTGATGGTTCTTTGATCAGACCAACTGAAACCGACCGATGCTCACTCCAGTAGGGAAGTCTCCTATAGACATTGTGGGTGACCACCGAACAAATTATCACGTTCTTTTTCCTAATTCCTTTTTATAAATGCTAAAAAAAATGATATATGTTCACTTAAATAATAATTAAAAAAAGTGACTAATATTCCAAATATATATTCATATCTTAGAGTAGTTAAGAAAAATTATTTTAGTAAAGAAGATTTATAATAGAAAAATCAATTCCAGCTTATCTATCTATTTTCAACATAATGCGAAATTTACTTTGCAAATTAAGCAAAATTCACAATATGATGTATGTATGCGAAAATATTTTAGTTATTAATTATGTAAATATTATTTTATTTTTGAAATAATTCAATAATTAAAAATTTAATACTTTGAATAATGTATTTTTGTGTTTAATGTACAATGAATATTTTTAAATTTTTATAAATTATAAAAATAATTGATAACTTAAATACTATAGTTAACTACTAAATATTTCATATTTAATAATAAAAAGTAATGTGTTTAGAAACATTAAGATATTTATATCAAAATTAAAAGTTTGGGACAAATTTACAACAAATCTAATAAAACGATTAGTTTTTTTATGCAAATATTTAGTTGATATGGAAGTAGATCCCACATCAATTGTGCCACCTAAAATGTCACGTTAGTACTTCCATACTTAATTTTGATCAAAATTAATTTTGGACTATAATTATTACTAATGTGTCACATTGGATATTTTTGTAAAAATTTTAAAATTAGGCTAAAATCACAACAAATAAAAAAGTTTGGATTTCTTAGACCAATTGACATATATATATATATATATATATATATATATAATGATATATGTCTCTTAAAGAAACATGAATAGTATTGTCTTTTATAAAATAAAGACAAAATTTTACTTTTAAAAATTATTTATTTGCTTCATTAGTATGGGAGCATTTGAATAAATGAGGGACAATTTGAAATTTTTTAAGTCGATACACAATACTATTCATATCTCTAAAAAAAAGATATGAATTATTATCTATATATATATATATATATATATATATATATATATATATATGTATGTATAAACAGAAACCTTTCAAAAATGGAAAGATTAAGGGCCTGTTTGGTTTAGCTGTTTATATCAGCTGATAGTTGTTGCGGTTAGCTGATGGCTGATAGCTGATAAATATGAACCGTTTGGTGAAATTTCATTAGCTGATGCTGTTAGTATGCTAAATGACCATTAAGGGTATATATTATTTTTAAATATAATTTAATATATTTTTATAATATTTTTTAATTATGTGAATTATTTAAAAAATACATAATAATAATAAATAATAATTTACTATCTTTAATTTATTAATTATTAAAATTATTAATAAAAATTATGTGAAAATTATTTTAAAAATATAAATCTTGTTAGTAATATATATATATATATATATAATTATTTAATTGTTAATTATAATTTAAAATAATATTTATTTTATTTTAAATTATAAATTATAGAAATAGTTATATACATTTAATGTAGAAAAGTTAGTTGTTATTAATTATTTTTAAGAAGGGTAATTTAGTTTAAATATAAAATAAATTCAAATCAGCTATCAGCTGTTGAAAAAAGCTCCAAAATAGAGCATATCAAATCCGTAGCTGTTTTGGATAAAAACAGCTATCAGCTATGGATTTAGAAATTTTACCAAACACCTAAAATATAGCTGATTGAATTAAAACCTCTATCAGCTACCTAAAAAAATTAAACCAAATACCCTCATAATAATAAATTTTCGATATTATTTTATATGAAAGTGTGTAAAAAAAAATAATAATTATACGCATTCCTTATGCATGTATCCAATGTTGAGAAGTTGTACGTAATTATGATTAGGGGTGTAATCGAGCCGAGTAGAGTCGACACACTGTCAAGCTCGAGCTCGACTCGGTTCTTAAACTCGAAGCTCGAACTCGAGTACTCGAACTCAATCGAGTTTATTTTTTTGAAGCTCGAGTTCGACTCGATTAAATAATTCTTATACTCGAGCTCGACTCGATTCATTATATAAAATTTTTAAATTTTAAAGTATATATTAAAATATTTAAGCTCGACTCGAGTTCGAACTCGACTCGATATATAACTTGACTAAGTTTGATAAGATATTATTGTAAGTATATTAAAATAAAAGGATAAAATGATTAATATGCACAAATTCGATCAAGCTCGATTAAGTTTGCGAACCTATCGAGTCAAATATTAAGAAGCTCGAGCTCGACTCGACAACCTACTCGAGCTCGAGTTAATAATCGAGTCGATTTCGAGTCAATTCCGAGTAGCTCGCGAGTCGGCTTGACTCGGTTACACCCCTAATTATGATAATATATTTTTTTTTAACTTGGAAAGGGGACTGAAAATATAAGGATCAAATCCTTAATCAATATTGAAGGGAGCTAGATTACTCAATTTTCGACATAATTATGATAATTTTTAATATTTTAGTTCGGACTTTGGGAGGTGAGGGTTCAAACCCCACCTCCATTCTTTTTCTGTTATGCGTGGGTTTAACACCCCATGAACATCCTTTATCCAAATAGAGAATATGAGTTCGATCTCTCTCCCCTCCTCTCTTCCAGAAGCACTTATGATTTAAAACTGAAAAAAAAAAAAATCGAAATATGTACAATTTTTTTTAACTGCTTTTTGGTTGGAATATTGAATTCAAAGTATAGGAGAGTAGATTGACTAGTCAATAGTCTTTCATTAATTAATATCTAATTTAATATTGACTTTGAACGGCCCAAGTCTTTGTAATATGCTAGCATATGTTTCTTTCAAAAATAAATAAGTCAAAACAAAATATTTCAGAAAATATGATTTTTTTTTGTTTCAAAATCATGACACGAATTTTTTAAAATATGAATTTTTTTTCTTTTTTTATACTTTTTTTTTCTTTTCACTAATTTTTTTTTCTCTTTTCATTTTTTCTTTATTTTTCTTCTTTCTTTCACATCAATCACTAATAATAAAATTAACTCATTAACAATGAATTTTCAACAGAAAATAAAACTCCAACAATTATAATATTTCTTCAACTTCTTTTTTTTCTTTTTCTTCTCCTCTTTTTTATTTTATTTTTATATTTATATTTGTAGTATTATGGGTATTGATAAAATTTTATCAATTGATTATTTCTTGTGTTGATTTAATGTGTGGGTGTTAATTTTTTTTGTTATTAGCACCAGATAATTCTTAGATTGTATTTTTTCTAATTTTATTTTTAAATTTATATTTTTGGTGTTATGGGTATTGATAACTTTTTGCCGCTTGATGATTTTTTTTTTGTTAGTGTACATTTTTGGTGAAAATTATTTTTGATGTTGTTTTTAAGGTTGTCTGTGAGGTTATTTTTAAAGTTATTTTAAGATTAGTTTTTAGGTTATTGTAGTTGTCGATGTTATTTTTGAGGCTATTTTTCATATTATTTTTTATGTTATTTTTCTATGTTGTTTTTGAGGTTGTTATTAAGGTTATTTTTATGTTATTTTTTGAGATTGTTTTTATGTTTTTTGGGGTTATTTTTGAGTTTATTTTTTTATGTTGTTTTTGAGATTATTTTTCAAGCTGTCTTGAACACCGTATTTTTTAAAATTTTTTTGTCAAATTGAAATAAAAAAGTCTAACTATTTTTTATATTTTTTTCCATTTTTCAGTTACTTTTGAAAAAATCCCTATGTATTTTTCCCAAGCTAGCAATTGCCACGAAATGTTTAATGAGATAAAACTACACCCTTTGTGTCTTTTTCTCATATATATGGACAATCTTTCTTAAATTAGATAAAATTAAGTTTAAAAATTAAAAAAAGCAAAATTTGAATTATATATTTTATGTTAAAAATAATTAACATCATAAGTAAGAAATTTGGGCTTTTAGGTTAGCTATAGTTATAATTGATGTATTATCAGTTTATTTTTTTCAGTTCTTAATATGGTAGCAGAGCTGCCAATGTTCAAAATATACTATTCTGCATAATTATTTTTAATTTAAACATTTTTTTCTTTCACTGCATGGTTGAATTCATCTAAAAAATTCATCATGTAAGCTTATTTGGGTCATTATACCACATACTAGTCGGTCTAACATATATCAAAAATTTTGTTAAAAACTATTAATTTCATATTAATTTTATAAATAAAAAGCTTGAACTTTTAGGTTGGATATAGAAATTCAATTGATATATTTTCAATTATTTTTTGTTTTTTAATACTTTAATTTTTTTTAAAAATAATTATTAAATTATTCACTCAGTCACGATCTAACATATATTTTAAGAGTAGTTACAAGTTAATTGATGGCGATATTTTTTTTTTTTTAATTTGGTTACAACCTATGTACAATTGAGTCATTGACCCAAATATAAAAATTTTAACTCTAGTGATCGTAATTGTTTATGCACCAAGGAAAATGGTTTTAAGCTCCAAATGCTTTGTTCCTTGGAGATAACATTATTAAGATCCTAATAAATTAAAAGTATAAGCTTAAATTTTATATTGGGAGATTCGTTGTGAATTTATATGTTTATGATTCCGCAAGTATACAGATCGAACAAATAATATAGTAGTGAGTTAAGTGTCAATCCCTTGATAATAAAAAAATCTATCCATCTATTAATTCTATTTAATTTTATTTAAAGCTACAAATTACTTGTAAATTTTAAATAACAAAAGAAATTAAATTTTAATTAATAACTAATAACAAAGTAAACAATTATAAAACTAAGCAACTAACAATAATCAAGGTTTTATTAAGAATCAATCCTCATCACTATCATGAAGCATTTGTTGGATATTCTTATCTTTGATGTGCAATTTGAAAACGATGCAACGCGTTTTTACTTTTTTTTTTTCCCTTTTTTTTTTTTTTTTGACTTTTCTTTGCTTTATTAGATATTTCTTTTTTCTGATGACAACTCCAACACCTCATTTGCACACGTCAATTTGCTTGCGTTACCTTTTCTGGAAATTTAATTTTAATATTAGATTCATTTATATTTTTGTGTATAAAAAAATTAGATCAATAATGTAATTCTACTTTAAATATTTTTGCATGTAATAGAGTAATTTGATATAATATAAAAATAATAATTATTAATCAAATATATATATATATATATATATATATAAATATCTTTGTAATTGCAGTGTACAAAATAGATTTTTATTAGATGGATTATAATTTTTTTTTATATGTTCATGAATACTTGTGTGGTTAATATTTTAAAACTGATTAAATTTTGTATTTTGATACAATATAAGATAAAATGGTAATTAATAGATCATAATTAGCTAGATAGATTATAATCTTTTTTTATATGTTCATGAATGTTGGTGTGATTAATATTTTTAAAACTCATAAAATTTTTATATTTTATTAAAAATAGAAAAAAATTAATCGCCCATGGAAGTTTAAAATTTTAAAAAAGTTCAAGTAGTAATGGAATAGGTAGACCAAGTAATTGAAATAAAAGTGATTTCATTAAACAGAAGGAGAAATTTTCCCGTCTTCAAAACATCTGTGACAGCACAAGAAGGAACTTCCTCCATGAAAACAAGAACTTCTTGAAGAGAAAGAGCCCATTTAGCTAAGGAATGGGAAACTGAATTTTTCTGCCTATGAACATACCTAAAAGGAAAAATCTGAAAATTAGAAGATCACTGCACAATATCATCATAAACAAGATCGCAAACTGAAAAACCAGATCGCCTTCGACAGATGGAGTTTATAACGAGAGAACTATCTGATTCAACTTCATGACATGTGAAACCAGCTTCAGCACCAAATGAAGACCAAAAAAACTGCTTGGGCCTCCAAAATTTTAACACTATTCTCCGCTTCCTAACATTTCCATACAGATAGAATAACCTGACCATGGTGATCTCTGATAACAACACCAAAGCCAACACTAGCTTGCGATCCTGAGAACAGGAAGCATTTGTATTAAGCTTGAATCTATTAGCCTCAAGTGGGTGCCAAGAAGTTGTATGGATCGAACGAGAGGAAGAGACCAAAAGTTGTTTTAAACTTACAGATTTGGAGTTCTGAAATTGCTAGAACACTTTTAACCCAACATCATTAGTTGACATAACTTGAGAACCATGCACAAGACGATTTCTTTGACACCAAACATTCCATAAGATCATGGCCACCAGTTTGAAATCTTCCTTGGACAGATTTGAATAAAGAAAAGATAACCATGTCATTACAGAAGAATGAGGAAATTGATTAGCTCTCATGGCCAAAAAATGGTTGAGCCAAACACAACGAGCCCAAGGGCATAACTTAAAATATATATAATAGACTCTCCATCCGATCCACAAAACTAACAAACATTCAGTGTAGGGAGACTTCTAGTTGAAAGAATATCAAAACATGGAAGACAATCATTCAAGAGCCTCCACAAAAATATTTTAATATTTAGAGGAACAGCCAAATACCGGATATATTTCCATAAAGGATTGCCCCTATGAGAGCTGGAATTATAGGCATTAGAAGATAGCACCATATTGCAGGCAACATAATAACCATATCGAACACTTTAGTCACCATGACGAGTATGCACCCAGAACAGAAAGTCATTTGGTAATCTATAACTGATAGGTATATTCAGAATAGTTGAAGTTTTAAAGGGTAGGAACACAACTTTAATTAAAAATACTCTTTATGACTTCAACTCGTCATCAATTAAATCAGCCACCACCGCATTTGAAGGTAAAATTTTTTGGACCGAAGGACGCCTAGAATTCTTATTTGGAATTCACTGATCATGCCACACTGATATAGCCATCCCATTCCCAACTCTCCAGCAGATCCCATTCGATAGAATTATAATAGATTTACAATACTCTGCCATAAAAAACTTGGTTGAAATCCCTCCTTAGCCTTTAATGAAGAGCTTCTTGGGTAATATTTGGTCTTCAAAACCTGAGCCAACAAGGAATTCCCATTTGTTAAAAGCCCTTAGCCTTTAATAAAGAGCTTCTTGGGTAATATTTGGTCTTCAAAACCTGAGCCAACAAGGAATTCTCATTTGTTAAAAGCCTCCATACCTACTCTACAAGAAAAGTAAGATTAAAAGATTGTAAATGATGAAATCCTATACCCCCATCAAATTTGGATAGAGTAAGCTTATCTCACCCCAATCCAATGGATTCTAAACTCTCCCGACACATCATTCTACCAAAAATTCCTAATCAAAAATTAAAGTTCTTCACAAAAAGAACTAGGGAGAGCATAACAATTCATAATGTAATTATGAATGACATGGATTATAGCTTTAATGATGACTTCCTTACCAGCTGTGGAGAGTAATTTTTCCTTCCAGCCTTGAATACGTCTCCAAATGTGCTCTTTAAGAAAAGCAAAAATCTTTTTCTTAGACCTCCCAACCAGTAAACCTAAATGTCGAGAATGATGCCGAATCATTGAAACACCTAACACTGTTTAATTGTTTTCTGGTGCTCTTTAGGAACATTGCTATCAAAAGAGACTTCTGATTTATCATAGTTCACCACTTACCCCATTGCCTCTTTATACTGCTGCAATATCGCCTTTAACTTATGACATTCAAGGAGAGAGGCAAGAGTGAAGAGAATACAATCATCATCAATAAATAAATAAATAAATAAGTGTGAAATTTTTGGATTGGCCCAACAAACCTTTGAGGGATGTAAAGAACCCGAAGCAACTACCTTTTGAAGCAAAGCTGACAAACCTTCTGAACACAAAAGACAAAGATATGGTATCAGTGGATCACGTTGACATAAACCCCATTTCATCAGAAATTTTTGGGTAATTCCTCCTCCTACTAACCACTAATTGATCCCACCAAACTATAGCATACTCACTAAATTGGGTGACCACCAATTTCACCTTTTTTTCCTGTGAAAAGTTATGGCACTCAAAGATATCAACTCTCTTTTCCCACTCTAAATATGCATCTGGATCAGTTTTGCCCAAAAAAGTAGGAATCCTAAGTTTGATGCTACCCAAGCTTCTATCAACATCATCATAGTTCCCATAGCCACCAAACTCACCACCAAAATTTCCTCTACCACGACCAAAATTTTGGTACCTCCTAGTGCCTCTACCCATGCCTCTACTAACTCCACCATAGGCTGCATTAGCATACTCCTCAAAACCCTCATCAAAGTCATCCTCATTTACCCCAATTTGCTGCCCATTATTGCCTTGCGCATTCATACCTCCATTCGGCCTATTTCCCATTCCCCGAGCAAGCATAGTAATTTGCTCTAGGATGGTTTGTTGATTGGTTGCCATGTCTCTTCGTTGGGCTACCATATCTAGTTGCAACCTCTCCATTTTCTCATTCATACTCTGTATGCTTCGTTGTACCCTCTCATTCTCATGCATTTGTGCCGCGGGTATGCCGGGATATGGCACACGATCACTCTCATTAGTTCCACTTGACATTCCTGTAATAAAGGTTAGTATGCAATAAAATAAAAATTAAGGACCTCACTTCACTCCCTCACGTGTTTACCCTCAATGAATGGAGATATACACTCGTGTTTCACACAATTTAATAATGATTACACAAGGTTAAACTCACACCACTCGGCTTGTTTTCAAGGATTCTTATATGAATCAATAACTAGACACCAAGTTTTATCACTATACTTGCAATGTACCAAGAATTATGATCTAAAAACTTAATTGAGGCAAAAACGCATGAAACAAGAAAATTCAAACAAATAGCAACGTTTCAAGAAAATTAGGAATCAAAAATATAAGAAAGCTTCAAAAAGAATGCAAATAACTTAAAAACAAATAATCTAGATGCAAGAAAACTTGAAAATGGAATGAAGAGATAAAGAAGATGTAATTCAGCTTGAAATAAGCAATCACGTGAACAGTAACATGAATAGTGAACAACAGTGTGAACAGTAGAAAAAAAAGTGTTTAATGACTCAATAATGAATTAAAACTTCAACTTGATGAAAGAAACAAGGAAGGATAGAATACGAAGTTAAAAGCACAAGAAAAATTAATCAAGAATGAAGGTTACCTCTATGTGCTTCAATGGAGTCAAATTCAGCCAACACTTGAAAAATACACAAAGAAGAGAGAAATTGAAGGAGAAAAATGAATTTGAGGCTAAAAGAATGGTATATATAAAGGCTTAGGTCAAAGGAAGGTCAATTCCCCTTGAAAACTTCCTAATTCAGCTTAATCCTTTTTGTGTAGGATTGCAACAATTCTTCCTAATTTCACCCAAAGATGAGGAAACTTTCAAAAGGAAACTGAAATAGGAATATTTTAGAAACCCTAATATGTATATAACACCCCAACAACAAGGGTTTATAGCCACCAACACGTTTTTAACCAATGCAAAAACAATCAAACAAATCAGACTCACTCTTTGATTTTTTTTTTCGGCCTTCTTCAAGATTTCTGATTTTTTTTTTCATTTCTTTTCTTCTTCTTTTTCTTTTCTGTTTTTTTGTTTCTCTTACTTTCTTTTGCTTTTTTTTTTTTAAGAATCCGAGTTCACAAGAAGGATCAAGAATAACAAGAACACCAAATCAAGAACTTAAAGGAACAAACAAATAACTTAAAGAGAAGGGATAAATAACCTGATTTAAGAGCCAAAGCTCTGATACCAAATGTTAAGAACCTCTAAGAATAGAACCACGAACCCTAAAGATTATGAACCCGTGTATTACTAACTTGAAAACCCCAGAACAAATTTATGTCAAACCCAAGAATCGCTTAGATCAGATTGTAGAGATTTGTTGATCAAAGAATTAGAACCTAAAGAAAACTAAGTTCTTTAAACCCTAATCTTTAACATGCCACAAGGATAGATCAATTCCTTCATAAGTGGTTTATGCATTCAACAAGAATTCAAGAA
>CATIWO010056831.1:0-29644 GCA_949673435.1 Macaranga tanarius | reverse complement strand
TATCCAACATCAATCTATTATATCATCTTGTTAAAGATAACATTAGAATGTGTCAAAATATAAAACTCATCATGTAGGACTCTATGATGATCTCAGGTCAGAGGACTAACATAATATCATTGTGATGAGAATAACTTATGACAATTATCCATCTAGTATTCTCCTAGTGGGTCAATCCAATACATCCTATGTACCTATGCCTTGACTTTGCATACCTTATACATGATCAGTAAAACATGATCATCAGTCAATCTCATACTAGTCTTCATTCATTATTTTTCTATAATAATGACCGACCAGGGATGATTTAGGATATAACTCATTTTCATCTAAGAGTTTTACTATCAAGTCACACACTTAATGATCTTAGACAGAATTAATTATTCATGGAATTTAATAGAGTCAATATGATAAAGATGCCTCTTTATTATAATGTAAAATTAATAAAGTCACAATATGACCATAACACATATGGCCTAGGGCATATCACTAACAATTTCCCACTTACCTTAGGCCCAATCAACATTGTATCTAATACCCATTGACCTAGTATGACTCTATGCTTAGGTAGTGGAAGAGGTTTAGTAAGTAGATCAGCAACATTGTCATTTTTAGGTACTCTATATATCTGTATGTCTCACTTCTCGGATATCTCTCGAGTGAGACGGTAACACTTGAGTATGTGTTTAGATCACTGATGTGATATAGGTTCCTCAGCCTATGCTGTGGCCCCATTATTATCATAGTATAAGTTAATTGGATTTGAAATGCTAGAAATCACACTTAATCTAGTAATGAACTTGTTGATCCAAACTACTTCCTTAGCTGCTCCTGAAGTGGCTATATACTCAACCTCTGTTGTAAAATTAGCAACAGTATCTTGCTTTGAATTTCTTCAGCTCACTGCACCTCCATTCAAATAGGACACATATCCCGACAGTGATTGAAATTCAACTTTATCAGATTAGAAGCTGGAATCTGTGTAACCATTTACAACTAGATCATCTTCCTTTCCTCTATATAACAAGAATGCATCGTTAGTTCTTATTAAGTACTTAAGAATATTTTTAACTGATTTCCAATGACTCTCACTTGGGTCTGACTAGTACTGCTCGTCATACTTAAAGTATATGAGATATCAGGTCGAGTACATAACATGGCATACATGATTGATCCAATAGCAGAAGCATATGGAATTTTACTCATGGAATTTGACTTAGGCCAATAAGCCTTTTAGATTTATCTTTATAGATCTTAATGCCTAAAATGTAGGCGGCTTCTTCTAGGTCTTTTAATGAGAAACAATTCTTTAACCATGTCTTAACATTTTGCAAAATAAAGATATCATTTCCAATGAGAAATATGTCATCAAAATATAGTACTAGAAAAACTATTGCGCTCCCACTAATTTTTTTATAAACACAAAGCTCATCTTCATTTTTTATGAAACTAAACTCTTTGACTGCTTCATCAAAATGAAGATTCTAACTTCGAGAAGCTTACTTCAATCCATAAATGGATCTTTAAAGCTTGCAAACCTTTCTAGAATTCTCAGGACTAACAAAACCCGATCCTCGAGTAGGTTTCTATTAAGAAACATTGTTTTGACATTCATTTGCCAAATTTTATAATCATAGTATGCAGCTATGGCAAGGAGAATCCGAATGGATTTAAGCATCGTAACTGGTGAAAAGGTTTCATCATAATCAATACCATGTATTTGTTTAAAAATTTTGCAACCAGTCTTGCCTTAAAGGTATACACATTACCATCCATGTCAGTTTTCTTCTTGAAAACCCACTTGCATCCAATAGTTTTTAAACCATCAGGTGGATCAACCAAGGTCCAAACTTGATTATCATACATAGATTGCATTTCTGATTTCATAGCTTAAAGCCATTTCTCAGAATCAGGGCTATTTATGGCTTTTTGATAGGATGTAGGTTCATTTTGATCCACAATCATTACATCATTTCCATCTACTAAGAGAAATCCATATCTTTTAGGGGCTTTACGTATCCTATCAGACCTCTTTGGGCCTTGTGGTACTTGTATAGGTTCAACAACTATTTGTAATTTAACTGAGATTCTAAAGGTGATTCAATGCTAATTTATGTTTCTTGAATTTCTTCAAGATAAACCTTACTCCCACCAGTTCCTTTGAAAATGAATTCTCTTTCTATAAAGACACCATTTCGAGTAACAAACACTTTGTTCTCAGAAGCATTATAGAAGTAATATCCTTTAGTTTCTTTAGGATATCCCACAAAAAGGCATTTGTCTGATTTAGGCACTAATTTATCAGAAATTTGGCACTTCACATAAACCTCATATCCCCAAATCTTAAGAAAAGACAAGCTGGGAGACTTCCCAGTCCATATCTCATATAGTGTCTTTTGAACCGCCTTGGATAGAACTCTGTTCAATATAAATGCAGCATTTTCAAGAGCATACCCCCAAAAGTATATTGGAAGGTCTAATTGACTTATCATAGATCGAGCCATATTTAATAAGGTTCGATTTCTCTACTCATAAACACTATTCCATTATGGTGTTCCTAGCGGAGTTACTTGTGAGATTATCCCACAATCTCTAAGATGGTAAATAAATTATTGGCTCAAATATTCACTACCTCGATCTGATCGAAGTGTTTTAATACTTTTACCAAGTTAATTTTGTACTTTATTTTTAAAAATTTTAAACTTTTCAAAAGATTCAAATTTATATTTCATTAGATAGACATAGTCATATCTACTAAAATCATCTGTAAATGTAATGAAGTACTAAAAACCTCCTCTAGCAATAGAACTTAGTAGTCCACATATATCTGAATGTATGAGGCCCAATAAATTATTGGCCCTTTCACTATGTCTAGTAAAAGGTGTCTTAGTCATTTTTCTCATCAAATAAGATTCATATGTATCATATGATTTAAAATCAAATTAGTTCAATATTCCATATTTATGGAGTGTTGAAATGTATTTCTCATTTACATAGCCCAAATGACAATGCCAAAGATAGGTGGTATTTAAATCATTAGATTTAAATTTCTTTGTATTAATGTTATAAATGGACTTTTCATTAGTGTCTTCAATATTCACAATATAAACACTATTTATTCAAAAAGCATATCCATATAAAATATTATTATGAGAAATGGAGCATTTATTATTCTTAATAATAAACTCAAAACCATCATTGTCCAAACAAGAAATAGAAATAATATTCCTGCTTATAGCAAGTACATAATAACAATTTTCCAAGCTCAAAACAAGTCCACTAGGCAAAGTTAATTCATAAGTTCCTACAGCTAAAACAGTAACTTTTGCTTCATTTCCAACGCGTAGGTCCAATTTGCCTCTAGTCAAGATCCTACTCCTTTTTAGTCCCTGCACATTTGTACAAATATAAAAACCAGATCCGGTATCTAATACCCAAGAATTAAAAGTAGATAAGTTGACTTCTATAACATGAATACTTGAAGAGGATGTCCCATTGCTCTTCTTCTTCAGATCTTCTAAATAGAGCTTGCAATTTCTTTTCCCAGTTCATTGCAGAAATGGCATACTCCTTCTTTGGGCAGTTTAGCTTTAGTTTGAGGCTTGGGCTTGGGCTTCTGAGAGTTTTTAGTAGCCTTGACCTTGCTTTTGCCCTTTCCCTTCCTTTTCATTCCCTTTCCTTTGTTAACCATCAGAACATCTTTGGTATTCTTGATGTTTTGCTCACCAGTCTTAAGCATCCCATGCAATTCAAGAATAGTCTTCACCATGTTATGCATGTTGTATTTCATAATGAACCCATCAAATGCATCAGGCAAGGATTGAAGAATAATATCAATACCCAACTCTTGGGTGATCTTAAGTCCAAGTTTCTGCAAGTGATCAAGATGACCCTTCATCTTCAGAACATATGGAACGATTGAGCTGCTATTAGTCAACTTGCAAGAGAGTCAAGCCTTGATGGTATCAAACCTCTCAATTCTAGCTTTCTCTTGGAACATTTCTTTGAGATGACTCATCATAGTATAGGCCTCCATTTCCATTAGTTACTTCTGAAGCTCTGATTCCATGCTACCAAGCATGAGGCAAGTGACATCAACAGAATCATTGACATGCTTACTATAAGCATTCTTTTATACTCTGGGAGCATTAGCAACTTGTTCATTAGGGACAGGTTGGTTAAGGACATATTTCATCATTTCTTAAGTTTCTATACCAGTCAAGGAAGTTAGTCCCATTGAGCTTATCCTTCTCAAGGATTGTTCGCAGTGAAAAGTTAGATGTAGTGTTTGATGCCATTTTCTACAAATATATATACAAAGTACAAATCATTAATAAGGTATATTTTAAATCCCACTATTTACATCAAATTAATCACCCTCTAGATCAACTTGATAATATCAAAAATTATAATCTTAGTGGGCCAAGATCCATATTTCATCTCACTTTAAGTAAGCTTTGGGTTATCACCTAAAGTTTGATTATTTAGGTAGGTAACATTTTACCAATTACATCTTATATAGTTCTTAGATATCTATGGGATTTGATATTATATGTCCCGGCTAATCCCATTTTAATGCCCTAGGTCCAAAACCATTTTGATAACCTAGTTAAGTCTAACCATTTCATACATATGGATATCGCCATTATCCATCTTATCTTACCTAAATGGCTTAATATACCAAGCTTTGGCATAACCTATATATAGTAATCCAGGTCTTGACAAGTGTTGATTTATGGAAGATATTTTATGATTTAATATTAGTTGAGGATTTTACTCATTTTAATCTTATTTGATTATTATTGTGTTTCATCACATATATACCATCAAATGTATAGCATCATATACATAGCATAGAAATAAAAATGTCATAGCATGGCCACCATCATATGCATAGCATCACTTACACTATCCATAAAACATATTAACATATAAACAATTTATTTCTTATTGAATCGTATTATATTACCAAATTGATTTATAAGGTGAATCCACTTGAGGTCAAGGGGCAGCGTCCTAAGCGGAGGTCCCGCTAGCCGGTTAGTGGGTAGAAGTTAAGGGATAGCGCCCCCGAAAGGTAAATAATTTACCTTAACTCATTGAATAAGCTACTGCAAAAAAACCCTAAATGTTTAACATTTAAACAAGCCGCTAGTGCTGAGATCATAACTCAGGCACGGCTGTGCGGCCTTTGTGCACGGCCGTGCACGACCAGATGCGAATAGCATACTCGTAGGCACGGTTGTGCGATATGTTCTGTGACCTGTTCCGCCAAAAATCCTAATTTAACACTGATGATTAACATTTAATCATATTCTACTATTAAACAGATATTAATCAAACTAATAATTTTTAATTCGTTTTAATACATATTGATTAAATCACCAAAAATCAAAATAGGTTCATATAAGATTTCGAAAACGCCTTTTCAAATCATATAATATGAATCATGTATATATCATATATATACACACATAATAAAATTAATTTAATCGAACTATAAGTGGCTCTGATACCATTGTTGGGTTTCAGGACACATTCACGCAGCTTAAAATAAAACTTAAAATACCCAAAACCCTCACAGGATCCAAGTAGTTCAGATTAAATCAATGAAATCGAGTCCAAAATCTTACTAAGATGAAATTAAAGGCAAGATAGTTGGAAAGATGAGAAGGGGTTCACTCCGGTGACACCCTACCTCGAGCCTTTCGTTTTATTCTATCGGAATACATATACAGCTATTAAGGAATGTCCTCTACTGGTATCCACATGAACAGAACATCCAAAAATGATACTGGTATGCTAGCACCCTTTTTCCATTTTTTCTCTGTGTGTATTTCTTTAAAAGAACAATTTTTTGTGAATAATAATGAAAAGGTACGTATATACAACTCTATTTGATATATATATATATATATATATATATATATATATCATCTAGGGTTTCATTAGTCTTTTCAAATACCAAAAGTCTTTTTGGTATATTATCTACTTATCTAAAAGGATTTATATCCATATATATCCTAAAATAATTTTAGTTTAAATTTAAATTTAATTATGATAACTATTACTATAAATAAATTATAACTACATACACATAAGAGAGAAAACTATCTTATTGGGCTGATATGCCCAATATCCATTTTGGGCCTGTTCTAAGTGTGTGACCCTGTAGATTCACAAAACGTTAGTAGTGGGCCTCCAATCTCATTTATAGCCCACAAGTCATAAGTGGCCTCTAGCAAGACATTATGACTACCCAAGTCATGTGAAAGTTGGTAATCCGACATAACCTATTTAACAATAATATTATAGTCCTTTTGTCACACGATATCTTCAATTGAACATAAGACATGGTTTATGTCATCCTTAATAATTCAATCATATTATTTCTCGATCTTAATTAGACTGAAATTGATAACTCCTTATCAACTGATTTCAAGCATGACCATGCATTTATATTCAATCTATTTTATCGAGGAGCCCATAAATATCTTTCTCGTTATCAGTGAAGGACAAATTCCTTCTTGATCACTCATAATCCTTACATGATTCATTTTATATCCAATAACAATCTATTATATTATCTTGTTAAAGATAACATTAGAATGTATCAAAATATAAAACTTATCATGCAGGACTCTATGATGATCTCAGATCAGAGGACTAACATAATATTATTGTGATGAGAATAACTTATAACAATTATCCATGTAATATTCTCATAGTGGGTCAATCCAGTACATCCTATGTACCTATAACTTGACTTTGCATACCTTATACATGATCAATAAAACATGATCATCAGTCAACTTCATACTAGTTTTCGTTCATTATTTTTCCATAATAATGACCAACTATGGATGATTTAGAATATAACTCATTTTCATCTAAGAGTTTTACTATCAAGTCATATACTTGATGATCTTAGAAAAAAATAATTAGTCATGGAATTTAATAGAGTCAATATGATAAATATGCCTCTTTATTATAATGTAAAATTGACAAAGTCACAATATGACCATAATACATATGGCCTAGAGCACATCACTAACGGAAATTAGACTATAAGTAGTAGTGCTAGTTAAACTAACTAAAGCTAAGGTACATAATCTTTTTAACAGAATATATATATATATATATATATATATATATATGTATGTATGTATATGTATGTATGTATGTATGTATGTATTTATTAATTAATTAATTAATTAATTTATTTATTGGTATAAGTATTCAGAATGTAATACTTTATCATCTTTCTTTTGAAATATTGACGTTTCTCTATTTTCTTTACATGAAATTTTAGGGTTGTATCCTCCACATCATAGTGCATTCAAAAGAATTTTTAATTTCTTTATATACTGATCCAACAATCAAATTTAAATTGTTGTGCAAAGTAACAAATTCTTTCAACTACTTAACTAACTTTTAGTTGTTTATAAAAAGCAGTATTTGAGGTGCTACTTTTGCTGAGATTCCATAACGTTGCATGATTGGCCTGGGATGATATTCTGTATAGCTTGAGCTGGTCAAAATCTATTTAAGGAATTATGAGAAGACTAAAGAACCATACATTCTTATTGTAACTCAACTAATGAAAAAAAAAAAAAAAAAAAAAAAAGATTAATTTAGGGAACTACCAATGCGTACGTACAATCTTGCAAGCTTAGGCAAGATGGGAAGGTGAAATGTCATTTTCTTAAACATATTAAAATAATCAGTGTAGTATCTATTAAAACCTTGAAGCATCATCATCAATTATTTTAAAGGAAAAGGTTCAAGTTGGACCCTTACTTTTTGCCCTAGGAGCATATTGGACCCTAAGAATTTTTTTAGACTAAATTGGAACTTATCTTTTCAAAATTAAATCGTATCGGACCTTTTATTAAAAACTTTTTACAATTAAGTCCTAAACACTAAAGAAAACTTTAATTTTAATGGTTAACGAATGAAAAATTATTTAAACTAATAAATAAAATTGATAAATCCTTTTCAGAAACTATATATGACCTAATTATAAATATAAAGATTTTAAAATTTTTAAACCAACATAAGTATTTTTTAATATTTTTAAAATTTTCAAAAAAATTCAAAAAAAATTAAAAATCTTTATAATGAGGTCATATATATTTTCTAAAAAAGGTTTATCAATTTTATTTGTTAATCTAAATAATTTTTAATTTTTTGACCATTAAAATTAAAATTTTCTTTAGTTTTTAGGACTTAATTGTAAAATTTTTTTAGTAAAAAGTTTGATACGGTTTAATTTTGAAAAGATAAGTTCTAATTTGGTCCAAAAAAATTTTTAAAGTCCAATATACTCCTAGGGCAAAAAGTGAGGGTCCAATTTGGACCTTTTCCCATTATTTTAATGATCTTAGCACTATCATGTTAATAAATAGCGAATTAATAATGAAGTGTGCTATTGCTTTTGTATATATATACAAGTCATGAGCATTTCATTTCCTTAGAAAATTTAAGTTTTCTATAAGATTAACTAATCCACCATGTTAGCATTATCTCCTCCTGTATTTCCAACCCTTGGTTGTCCCTTGGAGGACCCCATAGGACATGATCAAATCTCTTACTTCTCTAGAGAAACTCAGCACACTACTTTTCATCCATCTCATGAGCAGCAAGAATTTTTATTAGAGCTTGATTACCAATCCACGTCTTTTACAGCTTGTAAAAATACTGGTGATCCTAGCATGGTTAAGAAACTTAATCATAATGCAAGTGAAAGGGATCGACGCAAGAAGATGAACACTCTCTACTCTTCCCTTCGATCACTACTTCCGGCCTCCGATGAAATGGTACTTTTGCTTTCTCCATTTACCTTAAGATTAAGAGAAAATTTTAGTTTCATATTTATTTAAATTATAAATTTAAGTTCGAAACACAATTAAAAATACACAAATAACATTTTTTTTATATATATTCTCACCATAGAAATGATAAACTACATAATATATGAAGAAATTTAAACTCATAACTTCTTTGCAATTAATAAACATTTTAATTAAATTCTTAAACTCAACAAAAAAAAAAAAAAGGTCATCCAGAAGCATAATCAGATGCCCATGTTTATAATCACATTTTCGAGCAGCATATTTTTATTGTATGGCATGAAGGCTGGTGCGATAAAAACTCCCATGTGAAATCTTCTTTATTAAATCTACCAAAACTATTTTCATTTTGGTATTTATTTATATTTTATGTACAGTAGCTTGTAATATTCTATGTATAATTATTATTCTATTTATTTATGGTTTGGGTTTGCAAGAATAGAGAATTCCATATTTTATGGGGTGCTTTTCTAATATATATATTTTTTTTGAATTATACAAAATACAGACATAATAGATTAGAGACATGACATACCCTTTTACAAAACCATATCAATTTTATAAAAGCGTGCTAACTCATATAACTCAAACACACTCTCTTTGACATACTCTTTTACAAAACCATATCAATTTTATAAAAGCGCGCTAACTCATATAATTTAAACACACTCTCTTTATAATTTTGAATATATTTTCATGGTAACATGATTGTAGGGTTCTATTTTTCCAATTAAAATGGTTTATGTATCTATTGATGCTATAAGCGAAACTTTAAATTTATTTTATTGTGTCAGCAGGAAGTGTATTCGTGCTTTTACATTGGCAGGAAATGTCATAATAAAAGAAATAATAATTTTGTTTGATTCAAAATTTTCATTATATACATAATCTTTTTTAATTTACTTTTATCCCACATTTAAGTAAAGGATACTTTATTTTATAAGTATATTACTTTAAAAAAATTAATAAATAACACTAAGTCTATTACTAATATGAATATATAAATATTAATTATAAGAAGACTCTTTTATAAGTATAACCATAGTAACTCTTAATTGAATGCATATTTGTTGCAAATTTGTACTAATATTATAATTTAAAGTTTCTAGCACATAATGAGTTGCGATATTACTATTATTTTTTAATTCTTACAAAAATAAAAATAAAGTGAATCATGCGTCTAATAAAAATATTAATTACGTACAACACACAAAAAACAAAAACTGAGATCATCAAAATAAATATACACCCACTCAATCGGATAGTTATGAAAAAATAATTTGCCATTTGATTTTAGATTATTCGACTAAAGTTTGCAATATTCATGAAATTGCAGAAGAAGCTGAGCATACCGACAACAATTTCAAAGGTGTTGAAGTACATACCAGAACTACAACAACAACTAGAGAGACTGGTCCAAAGGAAGGAAGAGCTTTTGTTAAAAATATCTAAGCAAGATCATATAAATATTGCTCCTCAAATCAATCAAAGAAAAGGCACTGCTCATAGCTCTTTATTAGTACTATCAGCTAATCAACTTAGTTATAAAGAAGTTGTCATCAATATGTCTACTTACAATAACACTATCCATACAAGTCCATTATCAGAAATCTTGCTTCTTTTGGAAGAGGAGGGCCTCATTTTGATTAATTCTTTTGCCTTTGAATCCTCTGGAGGAAGGGTCTTCTACAATTTACACTTTCAGGTATTATGCCAAAAGTTTCATTATTATTTTAGCTTTAACAAATATTTTTTTGAGGTTTTTATTATTTTTCAATTTTGGTAAACCAGGAAAAAAAATTAAATAGACTACCAATTATGTAAATTAAAATTTTTTTAATTTATCTTTTGTTTTGAAGCATCAAATATGTGATCATTACATATTTGCTTCAATAGTTATATATTTGCTAAACATTTGTTTCTAATTTTTTTTTTTTTAATATGTTGGATATTGTAGGTGGACGGAACTCATACACTTGAGTGTGATGCTCTCAGCGAGAAACTTTCTTCTTTTTATGAGAAGAGAGAGGCACTCTTCCCATGAAATTGGTAGTGTTTGATGGTCTTAATTGTTAATTAAGTAAAATGTACAAGAGTTTATGTAATATTCTATTGATCGTATCAAAATCTATTTATATATGTACAGTCTTGAGAGAACCCATTATTCGTCTCTCTCTATATATACATATATATTGTGCTTTATGACTGTAACAACCCAAATCGGAACTATTAACAGGCATTAGAGAACAAGTAAATTTAAAGCTACCAAAACTCATAATATGCCAAATTTCATTATTTCCAATCCATAACCACCCATGGATCCTAAGTAGTCACGCTAACTATAATCCGTTCAAGCTTAATATTAGAAGTCGCCCAAAATATTTCTCACATCCTTTGAGTTCATTTATATATAAGAACTTTTAAGGAAAAGAATAATTTTAATGTCTGTAATTTTAACTTGTGATAAAACTAGTCTTGTAATTTTTTGTGATATTTCAATACTTTATATTTTATATTTTTATACTTTAATAACTCATCAACTAATATCATAGTTATTTTATGATAAAATTTTCGTATAATATTAAATTTTACTGATAGAATGATTTTATATGTGATATATTATCAATCTAACTATTTAAATATTTTTAAAAATATTTTATAATTATTTTAAAAATAATTTTTATTAATAATAAAATAAAAATACATCTAAATTATTTATTAAAATAATTATTTTATTAATAAGTTTTATTCATTGTAAACATTAAACTTTTAATGACATAATTTGAAATAGTATTAAAGTCCAAAAAAATATAAAACACCGAGTGTCTAAATGTCATAAAAAAAATCATATGATTAATTTTATCAAAAGTCAAAATCATAAGGATGAAAATTGTACTTTTCACTAAAATTCACAATTGGCGAATGCATGCTTTCACCGCTAAACGTTTCCACATGGATCGAGTATTGTTCCACCAGGATAAATCTACTAAGTAATAAATTTTATTGTTTTCTTTAGCTAACAATTTTATATTCAAAGTAAAGAAATAATTTAAGTTAATAACAAAATAAAATAACTAAAATTAATTAATTTAAACTTAATTAATTGGAATCACTAGAACTTGAACTTATTTCACCGGTTAAGGTTGAATCACGAACACTAATTCATTTATTAATTTGTTGATTACAATCAAAAGTAAATTATTCTTTATTATTTAAAGTCTAAATTTAAGTTAATAACAAAATAAAATAACTAAAATTAATTAATTGGAATCACTAGAACTTGAACTTATTTCACCAGTTAAGGTTGAATCACGAACACTAATTCATTTATTAATTTGACGATTACAATCAAAAGTAAATTATTCTTTATTATTTAAAGTCTATCTCAAGATTATTCAAGCATATTAAAATTAAATACTAACATATTTTCATGGTTAATGGTTAATCAAAACTCATTAAGTTTCTTAATAATTTATTATTTCCCATAGCACTATTAGAAAAATGAGTTTTAACCAAAGTAAATTGATACGAACCTGCTAGACGACCTACTCTAGGAACCTGTTCAACATGAACCCAAACCCACGCTCTCAAGAAAAGTCCAAATCAAGTTCCAAATCAGATATATGACAAGACACCACAATCTATTATCTGAAGATAGATTGATAAATCATAAATTTATTTGTCATAAATACACGGTTTGATAAGAACACATGATTAAAGAACCAAAGAGAAAACTCTCTAAATTTTTATTAATCATCCATGGCTACTCAAGTTATATAAAATAATGCTTTTATATAGGATTAACAAACCCTAAAAGAAACCTATTAATTACCTAATTAAAGAAGGAAACATAATCCTCTTTAAATAAGAAAACGTAATTCTACCTAAATAAGAAATATAATCCTATTTAAATTTGGATTTACATATGCAACAATTTGTAACGCACTTTTGACTAAGATTAAGACCGAACTGACTCAAGTCTAAAACATAAAAGTTTTAGTACTTGATATTGTAAATAATAATGCTGAATAAAAGTGTTTCTTGTATATTTATCAATAAGATACAGGTTACAAATATATATTGTGCAGAGAAAAGAGTTGTTACAACAATACAAGAGATAAAAAGGAATAACAAAATAATAACAAAGTAATAAATATCCTTAACAGCCCCCCTTAAGCCATTGGAGCGGAAGATGGTGAAGGAAGAAGACGAAGGGAGGCACGGTGATGAAGGAATGGATGAGTGCCCAATGGCTTGGTGAATATGTCACCTATTTGATATGCACTAGATAGAAATTGAACTTGAATGTTGCCATTAGACACTTGTTCATAAGCAAAGTGGTAATATAACACAATATTCTTGGTGCTGGCATGGAACACTGGATTGGAAGTGAGATATATGGCCCCAATATTGTCACACCATAAAATTGCCTTTTGTGGAGAAAAGACACCAAGTTCCTTGAGAAGGGACTGAAGCCATAAGACCTCAAATGTAGTGTTGGTTATAGCTTTATTTTCACTCTCTATAGATGAGCGTGCTATGGTAGGTTACTTCTCTGCCATCCAAAAAATTAGAGAATTGCCCAAGTAGATAGCATAATCATTAGTTGAACGACGGTCATCGGGACAGCCACCCCAATTACTATCAGTGAAGCACTGTAATGATGGAGTAGAATCGGCAGAGAAGAAGAGTGAATAATGAAGAGTGTGCTTGAGATACCTTAACAATCGTTTAACTGCTTGCCAGTGAGTTTGTGTGGGATGATGCATAAATTGACTGAGTCTGTTGACAGCGAAGGCGATGTCCAGACTTGTGAAATGGCATATTGTAAAGCACCAACTTGACGATATTTGGCACTATCATCAGCATTCAAAGGAGTGCCCATGGACTTGGAAAGAGGTGGCGAGGATGCAATTAGAGTGCTGCAACCATTAACATGCAGCAGAGAGTGGCGATCAAGTAAATCATGAATATATTTTGTTTGACAAAGAGTAGTACCTTAAGATGTAAGATTCACTTCAATGCCTAAGAAATGGGAAAGAGGACCAACATCACGAACTGGAAATTTAGTTTTCAAGCAGTGCAGAAAATTGTTAAGTAAAGTGGATGAGTTATACTAGTGATAATAATGTCGTCCACATAGATAAGCATAAATAAAAATGAAGAACCATGATGAATAATGAATAAGGAGGAGTCTACTATAGATGCCCAAAAACCAAAGGAGAGAAGAAATTTACTCAAGTGATGATACCACTCCTGAGGTGCCTGCTTGAGGCCATAGAGTGATCGATGTAGGAGACATACATGGTCCGGATGAGTAGTGTCAATGAATCCCATTAGTTATTCCATATAAACTCTGTCTTGAAGTGTGCTATGGAGAAAGGCATTAGAGATGTCAAGTTGGTGCATTGACCATTTAAACATAGTTGCCAGAACTATAATGGTGCGAATTATAATTGCTTTTACCACATGGCTGAAAGTATTTTCATAGTCCACACTAGATTGTTGAGTGTATCCCTTAGCTACAAGGCGGGCTTTATATCGAGGGACTCTGCTATCAGAATTATACTTTACGTGGTAGACACATTTATTCCATACCACATTGGCATGAGGAGGACATGGAACTAAACTCCATGTGTTATTATGCATGAGAGCTTAATATTCTTCACTCATGGCGATTTGCCATTTTGAATGTTTCATTGCCTATGTAAAGGTGTGAGGTTAGAGTAGAGCTTTGGTATGGGTAGTTGATGTTGAAAGATGAGCTTCATATTTATATATAGTGGTAGGACGTAGGACCATTAGATGAGTGCGAGGAGGAGTGACAGCGGGTGAGGGTATGGTACGGTATTGTTATAATTGATGAGGATTACGTGATTGATAAGAGGTGAGGTCAACAATGAGGTTTAGGCCAAGAGAAGATATGGGATGACTGTTGGGTTATTGTGGGGATGAGGGAATAGAGTTTTATGAATTTTGGTTAGGATAAGAGGTGGCAGAAGATATGGATCGATGGTTGGGTGAGGATTGGACTCTAGTAGGAGAGATAGAGTCCTGATTTGGTGAGAAAGGTGCACCTGAAACAAGATTAGGATTAGGTAAAGAAGATAAAGAAAATGAGGGTGAGAATGGACTTGAGTGACTTAAAGAAAAATGGTTTGTTATATGTAGCTGCAGCCAAGGTTCAAAATTCGGAGTGGACGTGGGTAAGGGAAATATTTTTAAATGTTGAAACGAGAAGTGGGATTCTTAAAATTGCACATGACATGCACAATAGATTTTATTTATGCATGGGTCAAGACAACGGTGGCCAAAGTGAGATGGTGCAGGCCCTAAGTAGACACATGGTTGACTTCTAAAGCTAAATTTATGCTTGTTGTATGGCCTAAGGAGTGGAAAGATACAGCAAGAAAAAGTTCGAATAGAATTAAAATTAAACTGATGACCAAACAAAGAGAAATAAGGCAAGTGACCATGAAGAACATCGATTGGCCAACTATTAATTAAATTAATTGTTGTGTCAAAGAATATGGCCAGTAATGAAAGGAACATACCTATATGCTAGTAAGGTTAAGCCATAGTCAACCAAGTGTCAAATTTTATGTTATGAGGTACCATTTTGCTTGTAAGTGTACGGGCAAGTAATTCTATGAAAAATTCCATGAGTCTGAAAATATTTATTTATTATAGACATCACTTTTATTTCTCAAAAAATACACCTAAGTATAGCAAGAGTTATCATCAATAAATAAAACAAAATAACGGTAACCTAAATTGGACAAAGTGGGAGAAGGTCCCCAAACATCTGAATGGACAATATTAAAAGGCTTTGTGCTTTTATGTTCAATAAGAGCAAGACGAATTCTTGCTAATTTGCCCAACACGTAGGATGAACATTTGATATTTTTTTTCTGGGAAGAATGCGAAAAAGAATTGTCGGTGAGAATTTTGGAGAGAGTTTGACTGTGAGGATGACCAAGTGGAGAGTGCTAGACATCGAAAGGAATTATTTGAGAGAGAAAAGCTTGCGGATTTGGTATGGAGGGCAGGACGTACAAACCATTCTCATTCACACTGCGCAGGAGTGGAGTCTTTGTCTTATGATCCTTGACAATGAAAAAAGAAGGCAAAAATTCAAAGAAATAAGAATTACCAGTACAAAATTTTGAAACAGAAAGTAAGGGCTTAGAAATATAAGGAACATGTAAAACATTTATAAGAGATAAAGATTTAGAGGGAGTAGAAAGGGAAGAGTTTCCCATGGCATTAATGGTCAAACCTTAACCATTACCTACAAGCAATTGATCACCACCAGTGTATGGTTTTAGAAGATGAAGATTAGAGATATCTGGAGTGATATGAGCATTAGCACCTGTGTCAGCCACCCATGGTGTGTAATGACGAGGTGTATGACTATAGTTGGGCAGACTAGAATAAGCAACATGTGCTTGTAGAGAAGAGGGTCGATTGTGTAGTAGTGAAGTGTATCGCGGCATCTGTCTGCTGTGTGGTTATTTAAGCCACAAATTTGACAAGTCCAAAACTTATTCCAAGGACATCTTTTATTTTTCCATTGGGCACGATTTTGAGGAGAAGAAGTGACGTAGCGGAAGCTTTCAAGGGATAAATATTAATGATTGTTGATTCGCGCACGAATACCAATCGAAAATTTTCTATAACCTGAAATTCTCAAATTCAGGGAATAGGCAACAAAATTCACAGAATTTTGGGATAAACAAAATCTCAATTAATCAACAAAAACTAACTCTGAAAAAATAACATAAAAATCCTTAAATAGAAAACCCTAAACCTAATTGAAATAATAAAAGAAAATTACGAAAAAGTCCAAAAAAACACTAAAACACAAATTTGAAGGCCTAAACGATGGATTTTGGCCAAAATCCATAGGACATCATAAGCTAAGCTAGTGACTTTGAATCCTTGGCCCGTTTCCAATGAAACTGGACTTTAAAAACGCCAAAATCCGAAACTGCCAAGTTGCCCGTAATTACGAAAATGCCACTATCGCAAATTTTCAAATTTCTCCATAAATTTGCAAGCAATCTGATCTGCATCAAGAAGAAGTTGGTAATAATGGTGACCGTGAGGGAGTGGGTGTTTGAGATTATAGGAGAGGTTAGCAAGAGGAGGTTCATGAGTGCTTTTTATGAGAATTTCATGTGCAAGAAGATGGCTATGGAGTTCATTAAAAGAAACTGGGTCAGGTATAAGATTAAAAGCAGTAATAATGCTATGATATTCAACACTAATATTATAATAAATAATGGCATTAACTTTAGCAGGCATTATTGTTTAACCAGCAGAAGCAAGTTCATCAGCAAGAGACTTTGCTCGTTGAAGATATTGAGAAACTGACATATTATTTTTCTTTAATTCCTGCAACTTGATATTCAACTGGAGTTGTTTATTTTATGAAATTGAACCACAAGTGCTGGCAAGAGCTGTCTAAACAGCCTGAGAGGGTGTAGTTCTAATGAAATATGGAAACACTTCTACTGTAATGGAGGAAAGGATCCATGAAAGCAACATTTGATTATGCTGAAACAATAGTTCAAAGGCAGGATTTGGAATCTCAATTGGAGGAGTAGTAGTATTAAATTTTGTTTTGGTGGAGGAGGTTGTGTGCCATCAACAAAGCGCATTAATTTTTGATAATTTAATAGAGCAAGAAATTAAGCTTTCCATGCTAAATAATTTTTATTATTTAATTTGATGAAGAAGGTATGAGTTGTAGTAGAAGGAGAAGGAAGAGATGTTGAAGAAGGAAGAGCAAGCTGACCATATAAATAATAATGCTGAATAAAAGTAATTCTTGTATATTTATCAATGAGATACAGGTTACAATATATACTATGTAGAGAAAAGAGTTGTTACAATAATACAAGAGATAAGAAGGAATAACAAAATAATAACAAAGTGATAAATATCCTAAATAGATATTAGCTTTAAGCAGCATCTTGAATAGCTTCATTTAGATCTGTATTGAATGAGATATGACTTATTTACTGAAGTACGTTTAGTCTGCCCAAATCTGTACATAACCTGATAATTGTCTCAGAATTTAGACCCTAAAGACAATTGAATTAACACTAAGCTTCTTCATCAAAGTGGTAGGTCTATATCTTAGCTTTCTATAGAGTTTTGAATTACCTCAATCTAACTTTGGTAGAGTGAGTTATAGTAAAAGAATGAACTATATTGCATAAAATACGAATTTATGCAAAATGAACTTGTCTTGAATAAAAGTTAACCTATTGGCATTAGCTACTCTTGAAATCCTTTATGTAACCTAGGATCATATCATACTCCCTTTCTTTGAAAAGATTTATCCTCAAATCTTCACCTTTAGTAAATGATACTTTTAGTAATATCTAATCAATAAGAGTACTTATAACATTTGTTTAATAAAAATATACAAAAACTATTTATATGCCTCGAATCAACAATTAAGTTGGAAAATAAAAAAAATTTAAGCACTTCTTCTCACCTAAATATTTTATGTCATCTTCCTTACTTAAAAAGTCCAATAGTTGGAATAAATTTCAAAGAATTGAAATTTACATCTCCTTCGACATTAATTTTGATGGAGCTATTAGGGATTTCAAGTAAAAGAGGAACAGAGGACTTAATGTTAGATTCAACCATACCCTTTTTTCATAAAAAGAACATTTGATTTGCATGACTAAAACTAAAAATCCTATTTGAAGAGAATATTTTTTATTCAAGATTTGATCCTTTCATTCAATACATCCAAACTACATATCAGAATCATCAGTGTATTAGCATTGGTGTTGCCATCATCTTCTTTAATATCTTCAGATATACTCTCTCCTATAACTTATAATGAAAAAGGATTACCAAAGTAGCTATCTGATATATATTATGAAAATTTTAATCTCCTTTCAGTTGCTACTTTTTAGCAAGGCAACAATAGGTAAAACAAGTAAGATAGTTATATATATATATATAGAGAGAGAGAGAGAGAGGAGCATCCTTAGAGTAGAAATCTTCACTTTTTAGCTTCATCCATATTTCTGTTTCCTTATTTAAATCTTTTAAAGGCACACATTTTTTGTAATACCCCTACCAATCATTATTTCCACTAATATACTTAACTAATAGAATAACTATAGGAGAGATATTACCCTAACTAACAGAAAAAATCTCTTAACAACAGATATTCAAATATTTGCATTCCTATTATGATACCACCATATATCAATACAATGAAAACAATATCAATAATCCTCAAACTTTATAGAATAATCATCAGATGGCAATAAGATATACACAACCATAAATATGTCTATATATATATATATTAAGTACTCAATCATACACATCCATCTCGTACCAAATATATACACATGATCAAATGTATACGATAAGAGTACCAGATGCTATAAAAATAACTTAAAAATACATCAGTATCTATGCTCCAACATCTCTCTCTCAGAGGTTGGCTCCTTAGACGACTGGGATATAGTGGATGTAGAAGAACTCTAGTCACAGTCCAAAACCACCATAGATCACCCATCCATGCAATCCAAAAAGTATCCTAATACAAGCTCTAAGGGTGTAGGATGGCCTAGAAGCAGAAAGACCAAAAAGGATGTAGCCTCTCTATCTCTACATCATACCCAAGTTAGGATGACCTAGATATCTGTAGTGGTCTCGTAAAATACTCTAAAGGTGGTGCAAATGCTGTCAATGTGCTCCTCATAAAAGGTAGACATACGGACTGACACCCCTCTAGGCTCAACTGTGATTTGGAAGGTCAGGTCAGTATCAGTGTCATGACACACAATATACTTCACTAAACTCTCAACCTCTGTGACTTTATAAGTCATGATGGTCCATTGGACGACCATACCTCTAGTATATAGCTATGCAAATACTACTCATAAGCTGAAAAATAACTTAAAATAAAGTAGTGACTAATTTTATATGAAAATTATCCAGTGAGTGGCTTGAGATATTAATAGAAAAAATCTTAAAAACCACAATCCAACACTCAATACTATATATTCACAAATAAATGAAATTAAACTTAAAGACAATTAAATAAATAAAGTAGTCAATATTCAAAGATAATTTTGCGATCATCTCATTTCTTTATATTTTAAATTCAATAATCATTTTTGATTAAATAATTAAAATCCCTAGTACTACCATATGTTATAGAAAATGGATTTAAATTCCCAAATTATTGTTCATAAAAATTTCATTCACCATATTCTTTGAATTGTATATTATACTTTTGAGAGCTTGCTAGCTCATTCCACGTTCACATTTTCTTAAAATATGTTTATTCATTGTATGATATACAATCTCACTATAATACTATATCCCTCAAATATACATTTACATTTCAAATCACACAACACTCAACATCTCAGCTCAAAACGCTCATACAGTCCACACAGACTGTATATCGTATCATTATTTCTCAATAATTTTCTATGTACATTTATCAACTATATGGATTTGCCCCAAAGGCACCTATGAACCCATGCATTGTCCTAAAGATAATTATCATTTGGCTGGCCAACTCACTCTCAACAATATTAATACATATACATATGTATATCTCTCTCTTTATTCATATATATATATTTACGTTTTTACTTTCATATTATAATTTCCATTACAACTTTGAACTTTCAATTATCATTTGAGATTCACTGATCACTTTGATTTCTTCCTTACTTTACATTTCATATATCTCAGTTCAGTACATCTTAAATTATAAATTTAGTCTCTATGTTTGAGACTTGATGATTTATACACTTTATTCGATATGTCAAAAAATCATTTCTTCTCAGATCAATAACTATATTTCATTTTACTTAATTTAATTAAATCACATTATTTCTAATGTTCACGTATGTTATTAAATGTTTTAGCTTGAGTTTACGTTCCAAAGTTTACATTTTGGTTCGTTAATAGTGCAGAAATGAGCTACAGAGGTGCCTCCTCAGCATAGAGGTGCTGCCCTAACACCATTGAGGCGCCGCCCCAACACCATTGAGGCACCACCCCAACACCATTGAGGCACCACCTGAGTACTAAGGTCGTTAATAGTGCAAAAATGAGCTACAGAGGTGCCTCCTTAGCATAGAGGTGTTGCCCTAACACCATTGAGGCGCCACCCCAACACCATTGAGGCACCACCCCAACACCATTGAGGCACCGCCTGAGTACTAAGGCATCGCCTTAGTACTAAGGCACTGCCTCCATTTATTAAAGCATCGCCTGATCGTTCAAGAACCATTTGAGTGCATCTCAGGAGCATTTTGCACGGAAATTTTGACAGAAACTACACCTAAAAGTTAATATTTTTACCCCAACTATATCTTAAATGACTACTATACAAGCTTCATTCTTTTAAACATAATAAAATATGAATTTGGACATACAAATACATTATTTTCTACCATCAAAAATAATAAATTCCAGCACTATAACTCAAAAATTTCAAGCTAAAAACTTAAAAAGAAATAATGAAAGATATCCACTCATAAGTTTAGAAGCTCAAAATTGACAAATTATAAATGTCTTGGAACTCTAGCTATAGTGCCCTTGATCTCCTTCTTCTTATTCTGTCTTTCTTTTGTTTTTTCTTTTTTTCTTTTCTTTTTCCTTTAGCTTCTGCGTTCTTTAACACATAAGCTTATGTTTTTTTTTTCAATCCTCTATTATTTACTCCTTTCCTCTTAAATCCCGACTTAATATTTTCCTTTCAATTTAGTTCGTGATTTGTTTTAAATTGATTTAAATCTCCTATATTTAATTTCATTCTAATTATTTCTTTTAAACTTAATTCTCTTATAAATAAAACTCAAACATATTTAATTAAATTTTAACTATTACTAAGTCATATTAATCCAGTCTTGAGGATATTGATGTTGCAATTCTTCCCCTCTAAAAAGAAATTTCATCCTCGAAATTTATACAAGTTCTAATTTAAATTACAAAAGATTTGGATATTGCTGCCTAATATCCTCTTCTCGCTCCCAAGTAGCTTCCTCTTGGGAATGATTTTTCCATAGCACCTTGACTAATGGAATAACCTTATTTCATAACTCAAATTTCTTTCAATTCCACTGGTTCTTCTTGCAACACATGAGTGGGATCACTTCGATATCTTCTTAACATTGATATATGAAATACATCATATACTCCCACTAATTTAGGTGGTAAAGCTAATCGATAGGCTACTGGTCTAATACGTTCAACCACTTCATGTGGCCCAATAAATCTTGGACTCAATTTCCTATGTTTGCCAAATCTTATTACACTATTCCATGGAGATATCTTTAAAAATACTCTGTCACCCATATTAAACTTGATATCAGCTCACTTAAGATTTACGTAACTTCACTGTCTATCCTGAGGTACTTTAAGATTTGCTGTTACTATTCGAATATTATTCATAGTTAACTTAACCAGCAAGAGACTCAATATTTTTCTTTCTCCAACTTCTTCCTAACAGATAGGAGTTCTACACCTTATACCATACAAAGCCTCAAATGGTGCCATATCCAAACTACTTTGATAACTATTATTATAAGCAAATTCCATTAAAGGCACTTGTTTATCCCAATTTCCACCAAAATCTAAGGCACTGGCTCTCAGTATATCCTCTAAGATCTATATTGTCCTCTCAGATTGTCCATCAGTCTAGGGGTAAAAGGCAGTACTGAACCTCAATCTGGTGCCTAAAGCTTCCTGTAAACTCAACCAGAATCTTGAGGTAAGCCTTGGATCATGATCAGATTCAATCGACACTAGCATTCCATACAACCTTATTGCTTTTTTAATTTATAACTCTGTTGACTTAATTAAACTATAACTAATCCTAAATGGCAAGAAATATGCGAACTTAGTTAATCTATCTATAATCACCCACACTGCATCATTTCCTTATTGGGTTCTTAGCAGTCCAACTACAAAATCCATAGTTATATATTCCCATTTCCACTCTAGTATTGGTAAAGATTGAAATAACCCAGCTAGATGTCTATGCTCAGACTTAACTTGCTGATAAGTTAAACATTTAGAAATATAATCTGCTATGTCTTTCTTCACTCCTTTCCATTAATAATGCTCTTTCAACTTTCTATACATCTTGGTACTATCCGGATGCATAACATAGGCAGAACAACGTACTTCCTCTAAAATTTTTCTTCTCATCACTCCTTCCCCATCAAAAGCCATGTCTTTATTCCTTCTATTTTTAATGTCTTCACACTATTTTCCTACTTCATCATCTTAACAACAGTTTCAAAAATCACACGCAACCCCATAAGCATACTAACCACAATAGGTTCTTTCCTACTAGACAGTTTGAGTTTATTATGCTTAGCAAATGCAGATGATATAAATGAAAATATAGCACCAGGATCAATTAGTATACAAGCTAACTTATCATAAATATAAGTCGTACCCTTAATCACACCTGGTGCATTCTTAGGATCACACTCCGTTACTGCATAAATTCTTACTTGTTTTGTATTCTCTACTATATTTGCCTGTCCAATAGACCTCTTTTAGGGTTGTAGGGCTCTACTAGCTTCACTATGCACTCCGGTTAATCTGGCTATATTAGGAGGCCTACCAGCTCTACTAGTTCTAGGCGTACTATATCCTTGCACATATTGTTCTCCCAGTATGTCCCTAGTACACTCGCTAGCATAATGCCCTATCTCATTACATTTAAAACATTGAATTCCCCTTCTTCCATAACTTCCCACGTGATTTTTCCTACAAATGCTACACCAAGGCACAGTAGCTCCTCCCCTTGGAATATTCCCAAAAGTAACAAATCTAGGTAAAGGTATGGGTTATCTCACAGACAATTGGCTATCCTGTGGCTTATTATTCCCTCATGTTCTCATATTACTCTAGGAATAAAGGGTAAATCTTAACTTTTTATTGCTACTACCCCTTCAGGGTTGCTTCGATGATCTATCTTGATAATGGGGTTTTGCTCGATTTACCATTTCTAACTCTTTATCTAATCTCTCCTGCTCCATTGCCTTTTCAACCCAACCTTTGAAGGTTGTACCTATATATAAATTCAATTTCCCTATTAGGGATACATGTAGTCCATCCCTAAATTTCTCACTCTTCACCTCCTTCATGGGATATATATCTTTCGCATATTGGTACAAATATTCAAATTTGTTAGTGTACTCCTTGACTGTCATTGAACCTTGTACTAAATTCACAAAAAGAAGTTTTGCTCTGCTTCTAAAAAGATTTAGTTAAATATTCTCTACCAAACTCTTTCTTGAACACTTGCCAAGAAAAAGCTTTCCCATAAAGATTTCTCATTCGGGTCAGCCAATCATCAGCTTTATCAAATATAAGGTCATATAAGTTGTTCACCTTTTCTTTATTATTTAACTGTAATGCAGTAAAGGCCTTCTCCATGGTCTTGCCCCACTTATTTGCCAGACCAAAGTCTAAAGTACCATGGAATTCATATGCTCCACACTTCTCAACATGTTCAATAATGTCCTCAGGCTTCTTATATCTTTCTCTTTCTGATATAACTGTTGCCATGGTACGTGCTAAATCAGTAGCATCTATATGTATCACTAGTGGTGCTGACTGATTTGGCACATTCAGTTGCATCATTGGTTACGACGGTTGATAGTTATTTCATGCTCTTCGAGGCACATTCTAAAAAATAAAGATAGAAGCAGCCATCACGAAACTATCTTGTAGGCTACCTATTCGAGCATTAAGCAATTCATTTCTCTCATTGCCAATCGATGTGAATGCCGAAGATGATTCCCGTGGAAATGCTCGACTCCTATTTGAGATACTAGCTAACTCAACTAACTCATATTTGTCATCCTGGACAACATGTCCTCTACCTCTACCTCGACCTCTACCATGTCCACGACCACGACCTCGACCTTGACCTCCTATTAGACCACCTTTAGTTCTTGCCATCTTTTTAAAATTCAAAATTAATAATCTTCATTATTTCTTTCCATCTCATAACATTACTAATATCCACCAAATTCAATATTTTTTAGTGTCTACAAAATCTAATAACCTAGAGCTCTAATACCAATTACATGTAACACCCTACCTATTATTATTTCCACTAGTATTCTTAACTAACGGAATAACTATAAGACTGATATTATCCTAACTAACAAAAAAAATCTATTAACAACAGATATTCAAATATTTGCATTCCTATTATGATACCACCACATATCAATACAATGAAAACAATATCAATAATCCTCAAACTTTATAGAATGATCACCGGATGGTAATAAGATATATGCAGCCATAAATATGTCTATATATATATATATATATATATATATATATATATATATATATATATATATAAGTACTCAGTCATACACATCCATATACAATTATATACAAGTACTTAGTCATACACATCCATCCAAATATAGTACAAAATATATACAATGATCAAATATCAAATATATATAATAAGAGTACCCGATGCTATAAAAATAACTTTAAAATACATTAGTATCTATGCTCCAGCATCTCTCTCTCTCAGAGGTCGGGTCCTGAGCTAATTAGGATGTAGTGGATGTAGAGGAACTCCAGTCACAGGCCAAAACCACCATAAATCACCCATCCATGCAATTCAAAAAGTATCACAATATAAGCTCTAAGGGTGTGGGATGGCCTAGAAGCAAAAAGACCAAAAAGGATGTAGACTCTCTATCTCTATATTACACCCAAGTGAGGGTGACCTGGACATCTATGGTGGTCTAGTAGAATACTTGGAAGGTAGTGCAAATGCTGTCAATGTGCTCCTAACGGATGGTGGACATACAGACGGATGCCTTTATGGGCTCAACTATGACTCAAAAGGTCAGGTCAGCATCAGTGTCATGACACACAGTATACTTCACTAAACTCTCAGCCTCTGTGACTTCATAAGTCATGGTGGTCCACTGAATGACCACACCTCTAGTATATAGCTATGCAAATACTACTTTTAAACTAAAAAATAATTTAAAATAAAGTGATGAGTAATTTCATAGGGAATTTACTAAGTGAGTGGCTAGAGATATCAATAGTAAAAATCTTAAAAACAACATTCCAATACTCAATACTATATATTCATAAATAAATTAAATTAAACTTAAGGGCAATTAAATAAATGAAGTGGTCAATTTTTCAAAGATAATTTTGCTATCATCTCGTTTCTTTATATTTTAAATTCAATAATCATTTTTTATTGAATAATTAAAATCTCTCGTACCACCGTATGTTATAGGAAATGGATTTAAATTCCAAAATTATTGTTCATAAATATTTCATTTATCATGTTCTTTGGATTGTATATTATACTTTCGAGAGCTTGCTAGCTCATTCCATGTTTATATTTTTTTAAATATGTTTATTCATTGTATAATATACAATCTCACCATAATACTATATCCCTCAAATATGTATTTACATTTTAAATCTCACAACACTCAGCATCTCAGCTCAAAACCCTCATACAGTCCATAATGATTTTATATCATATCATTATTTCTCAGTAATTTCATATGCATCCTTATCAACCACATGGATTCACCCCAAAAGCACCTCTGAACCCATGTGCTATCCCAAAGACAGTTATCATTTGGTTGGCCAACTCACTCTCAACAATATTTATACATATACATATGTATATCTCTCTATTTGTTCATATATATATATTTACATTTTCACTTTCATATTATAATTTCTATTACAGCTTTGAATTTTCAATTACCATTTAAGATTCACTGATCACTTTGATTTCTTTCGTACTTTAAATTTCATATTTCTCAGTTCAACACATCTTAAATTATAAATTTAGTCTCTATGTCTTAGACTTGATGATTTATACACTTTATTCAATATGTTAAAAAATCATTTCTCTTCAGATCAATAACTATGTTTTATTTTACTTAATTTAATTAAATCACATTATTTCTCATGTTCATGTATGTTTCTTAATGTTTCATTTGAGTTTACATTTTGGTTCACTAATAGTGTAAAAATGAGCGACAGAGGCACTGCCCTAACACCATTGAGGCACCGCCTGAGTACTGAGGTGCCTTCTCCATCCATTGAGGTGTTGCCTCAATGCTACTCAAGCGCATTTTGCACTGAAATTTTGATAGAAACTACGCCCAAAAGTCCATAGTTTTACCCCAACTATACCTTAAATGACTACCGTACAAGTTTTATTCTTTCCAACATACTACATGAATTTGGACATACAAATACATTATTTTCTACCATCAAAAATAATTATTTCCAGCATTATAACTCAAAACTTTCAAGCTAAAAACTTAAAGAGAAATAATAAAAGATATCCACTCATAAGTTTAGAAGCTCAAAAGTGACAAATTATGAATTTTTTTAGAACCCTAGCTACACTACCCTTGATCTCCTTCTCCTTCTTCTTCTTCTTCTTCTTCTTCTTCTTCTTCTTCTTCTTCTTCTTCTTCTTCTTCTTCTTCTTCTTTGTCTTTCTTTTGTTTCTTTTTTTTTTCTTTTCTTTTTCCTTTGGCTTCTGCGTTCTTTAACGCAGAAGCTTATGTTTTTTTTTTCAATCCTCTGTTATTTACCCATTTCCTTTTAAATCTCCACTTAATCTTTTTTCTTTCAATTTAGTCCTTGATTTTTTTCAAATTCATCCAATATATTAAATTTCATTCTAATTATTTCTTTTAAACTCAATTCTCTCATAAATAAAACTCAAACATATTTAATTAAATCTTAACTATTACTAAGTCTTACTAATATAGTCCTGAGGACACGAATGTTATATTTTTTAACATAAATCTCACGTATGATATGAACCTCATGAACAATTGACAAATGTTGTATGCTTCAAAATTTAGACAAACTTTGTCCCCAAACTTGCCTAGCACTTAAAGCACATTTTGGGGTTAATATATGACTCACCACACAATCAAATCGTATAGGAATAAATTGATTCCTACTTTTGGAATAACTAATAGCATGAATCACCCTAAGAAAATGTAGCATCCTAGTCATTAAAATATATATAAATAAAGTTTCAAGTATATAATATAAATATAAAATTTGATTTTATAGTTGCATTTTAATATCCTATAGGCAAGAGTAACAGGCAATAAATTTCCAACAAGGGAAATGGATAAATTTTTAGAGCTGCTATACATATGCAATTAAAATAAAAAAGCATAACTTCATAAAAATGACCCAACCTCAATAAATTCAATATGGATTACTTACACATTGTTAGCTCCATCAAAGCTATAGCTCACTATAATTGCGTCAAACAATATGAAATTCCTCATAGAATGTGTTCAAATGTGCTTCTAAATTAGTTGTTCTAAAACTCGAATGAAGCATAGTAGCTATAAGATAGAGAGAGAGAGAGAGAGAGAGGAATGAGGGCGGTAATAAGTTAGATTTGATAGATACAACACTCTGAAGAATAAGGAAGAAGTGTGAAGTATAAAAGAGACATAAACCAATAAGATAAAAGACGAGTGTCCACAAAATGGTTAGCAAGCCACAAGATGTATATTAAAGAATGAAACTCACTAAAAAATTAGGAAATAAGGGGAAAATTTATTTGAGCATTAAAAAATAATACATTAATTTTAGGGGAAAGTACATTTTTGTACCTTATGGTTTCAAGTTTTTATACATCTAACCATGTGGTTTGTTTAGTGATATTTAAAGGTCTGTGGTTTGATTTTACTTGCATTTTCGTACCCTACTTAGTAATATTATTAAAAATATATCATGTAATGATAAAATAATATGAATATTTAATAGTTAAATTATTTACTAAGTAGTATATCATTCAACAAACTAAAATAAATTTACAAAAAATAAAAATAAGATGTATTTTTTTTATTAGGAATAAAAATAAATAATTTTTAAAATAAATTTATGATATTTCTAAAAGTATCTAAATAGTCATATTTATAGTAAATCACATGTAAAATATTTTTATTAGTGAAAGATAGTGTTATATTAATATTTTATTATAAAAGAATGACAATATTAGTTGAGAGGGTATTAAAGTATTAAAAAATGAAACCACATACCTCTAAATGTCACGAAAAAAATCACAGGTCTATAAGTGAAAATGCGCCTAACCACGTGGTATTTTTTTATACTTATCCCTAAATAAATTTAACTCACGAACCTATTAATTATAAGATTACTAAATAATAAATACTAAGTATCAATGAACTACTAAGATTATCATAAGATTACTAACTATTGAGTATTAATTATAACTAAAATTATTGAATTTTATCAATCAACTACTAAGATTACTAACTATTGAATGTGAATCATAGCTAAAATGTTTAGTGAATAGTTTTTGTAAATTAACTATAAGTAGAATAGTATCATATTAAGTATTAGTACTAATTAAAGATATATATTGATCAATTGTGTATATATATATAGTGTAAGGTAATATTTTCAATTGTATTAATAGAAATACATATATTGATCTATATTTTTTAGTGTAAACTAATGTTGTCAATTATATTAAATTTAAATATTAATAGAATTTAAATATTATATTTCATTAAATTAATATTAATATTAAATAAATATGATAATTAGTATTTCATTAAAGTAATATTTAAATTATTAATATATATGATAGAATTATATTTCATTAAATTAATATTTAAATTATTAATATATCTTAATTTTATAATAAATACCTAATATATACCTAACCTAAACTAAACAAAACT
>CATIWO010056808.1:0-11397 GCA_949673435.1 Macaranga tanarius | reverse complement strand
ATTGCTTATGCATCTAGACAACTACGACCTCATGAGCAAAACTATCCCACGCATAATTTAGAATTGGTAGCGGTGATTTTTGCTTTAAAGATATGGAGACATTATCTTTATGGGGAAACGTGCCAAATATTCACAGATCACAAGAGTCTCAAGTATATTCTCAGTCAGAAGGACTTGAATTTGAGACAAAGGAGATGGGTGGAGTTACTGAAGGATTACGATTGTACGATCGAGTACCACCCCGACAAGGCTAATGTTGTGGCAGATGCTCTTAGTCAGAAGTCGACTGCGAATTTGTATTATATTCGTGCTACTAAGGTTCCCATGTTGATTAAACTCAGGAAGTTGAACATCGAGCTTAATGTGAATGCACCTGACTGCATTTTGGCTACCTTGAAGGTGAGACCATTACTGATGGAACGGATTGCTCAAGCTCAACAAACAGATAAAGAAGTGTTGCGATGGAAGGAAGATATTAAGAGTGGTAAGAATAAAGATTTGAATTGTGATGAGCAAGGAGTAATAAAGATGGGAAAGAGGATTTATGTGCCGGATAAAGAGGAGTTAAGAAGGGAAATTTTGGAGGAAGCGCATTGTTCTGCTTATGCAATGTATCCTGAAATTACCAAGATGTACCAGGATTTGAAAGATAATTATTGGTGGAAAGGGATGAAGAAGGACATTGTAGAATATGTTTCCAAGTGTCTGACTTGTCAACAAGTCAAAGCTGAATATCGACACCCTGCTGGTTTATTGCAATCATTGCCTATACCGGAATGGAAATGGGAGCATATAACCATGGACTTCATGGTTGGATTGCCAAGGACTCAACAAGGAAATGACGCAGTATGGGTGATTGTGGACAGATTGATGAAATCTTCCCATTTTCTGCCAATTAAGATAACTTATAGTTTGAATAAATTGGCGGAGTTGTACATTAGAGAGATAATAAGGTTGCATGGAACGCCAGTATCTATCGTGTCGGATCGTGAGCCGAGGTTCACTTCGAGATTCTGGCCGAGTTTACAGGAAGCACTAGATACTAGATTGAGATTTAATACTGCTTTTCACCCTCAGACGGATGGGAAATCTGAGAGAACCATCCAAGTGCTAGAAGATATGTTGAGAGCTAGTTCTCTAGACTTTAGTGGTAACTGGGACAAACAAGTGCCATTGATGGAATTTGCGTACAATAATAGCTACCAGAGCAGTTTGAACATGGAACCATTTGAGGCTCTGTATAGTAGGAGATGTAGAACTCCTATTTATTTGGGTGAGGCAGGAGAAAGGAAGTTGTTAGGTCCCGAATTGGTTCAGAAAACTACAGATAATCTTGAGATAGTTAGAACCAACGTTAAGGCAGCTTAAGATAGGCAAAGGAGTTATACAAATTTGAAGAGGACTGATATTGAGTTTAATGTGGGTGATAGAGTTTTCTTGAAAATATCTCCATGGAAAGGGGTAATAAGGTTTGGAAAGTGAGGAAAGTTGAGTTTTAGGTTTATAGGACCGTATGAGGTGATTGAAAGAATTGGGCCAGTGGCCTATCGGTTAGCATTACCTTTAACTCTTGAAGGGGTGCACAATGTATTTCACGTATCTATATTGAGGAGATATAGAAGTGACCCCACTCATATTTTGAAGGAGCAACCTGTGGAGTTGAAAGAGAATCTACACTAACAATCTCCCACTTGCACTAGTGCCATTCGCTACAATATCTAAGACCCATCTTCTCGAGATGGTGGTCTAACTGCAGCTGTGTAAGCGCTTTAGTGAGTGGGTCAGCCACATTGTCGGCTGAGGCTACCTTCTGCACGAGAACATCGCCTTTCCCAATAAGCTCCCTGATAATATGATAGTGCCTTTTGATGTGTTTGGATTACTGGTGAGACCTTGGTTCCTTTGCCAAAGCTATGGCTCCATTATTGTCGCAGAGGAGAAGAACTGCCGACTTAATGGAAGGAACAACTCCTAGTTCGGTGACGAACTTCCGAATCCAAATAGCTTCCTTAGTAGCATCTGATGCGGCTATGTACTCGGCCTCTGTAGTGGAATCAGCAGTGATTCTTTGCTTGGAACTCTTCCAGCTCACTGCACCTCTATTACAGGTGAAGATAAACCCGGAGATAGACTTTCTATCATCCACATCTGACTCAAAGTCAGAATCTGTGAAGCCCGTAAGCTGTAAGTCACCTCCTCCATATATTAAGACTAAATTCTTAGTTCTTCTCAAGTACTTAAGGATAGCCTTAACTGCCACCCAATGCTCCAAGCCTAGGTTGGACTGAAACCTGCTAGTCACACTAATAGCATAGGCAATATCCGACCTAGTACACAGTATAGCATACATTAGGCTTCCTATAGCCAAAGCATAAGGAACCTTGGCCATCTCCGCCATTTCCTCAGATGTTTTGGGAGACATCGTCTTGGAAAGGTGGATACCATGCCTAAATGGTAACAATCCCCTCTTGGAATCACGCATGTTGAACCTCTTCAACACCTTTTCCAGGTAAAGACTTTGGGATAAACCTATCATTCTCTTCGATCTATCTCTATAGACTCGAATCCCGAGAATGTAGGTAGCCTCTCCCAAGTCTTTCATCGAGAAGGTCTTAGACAACCATACTTTCACAGAAGTCATCATACCGACATCATTCCCTATGAGAAGTATGTCATCAACATACAAGACCAGGAAAGTGATCTGACTCCCACTAACCTTCTTATAGACACATGGCTAATCCTCGTTCTTAAGAAATCCATAAGAACGGATAGCCTCATCGAAACGATGGTTCCAACTCCTTGAAGCTTGCTTTAGACCATAGATAGATCTATGAAGCTGGCACATTTTTGAGCTTTCCTCAGATTCATAACCCTTGGGTTGCTCCATGAAAATGTCTTCCTCAACATAATCGTTGAGAAAGGCAGTTTTGACATCCATTTACCAAACCTCATAATCATAGTGTGCGGCTATGGCAAGAAGAATCCGAATGGATTTAAGCATGGCTACCGGTGAGAAGGTCTCCTCATAGTCAATCCCTTGCCTTTGGTGAAACCCTTTCGCTACTAGCCTAGCTTTGAAGGTCTCTACCTTCCCATCTGCACCAATCTTTCTCTTGAAGACCCATTTGCATCCAATGGGTACAATACCCTCAGGAGGATCAATAAGTGTCCAGACTTGGTTTGCATACATGGAATCCATCTCAATTCTCATTGCCTCAAGCCATCTTGAAGAATCTTTATCACATAAAGCTTCTTCATAGGTAGTAGGATCATCATCATGAATGCTTTCTTCATGAATATGCAACATCTTGATGTTTATGAACATGCTTTCTGTAGGTGATTGATGTTCAGCTTTTACTTACTGACAAGTTAAACATCTTGCAATAAACTCTGCTACATCTTTTCTCATTGTCGGCCACCAATAAAAAGCCTCAAGTCCTGATATATTTTAGTGCTACCTGGATGCATTGTATAAGGAGTAGAATGAGCTTCATTTATGATCTGTTTCCTTAACTCTCTAGTGTCCGGTACACACATTTGATCTTCCATCACCAATATACCATCCTCCGTGACTGCAAATTACGAATTGGTTCCAGCTTCTACTTTTTCTTTCATGTTCTTCAAATACGGATTTTCCATTTAAACACTTTGAATTTGATCTCTCAAAGATGGTCTAACTTGTAAGTTAGCCAATAAATGATCTCTTTCAATATCAAGTACATCATTCATTTTCTTTAAAGCCACTAAACTACCAACATCATAACAAATTATTCCAGCTGAGCATTCTACTGTTTTTCGACTCAAAGCATCCGCTACCACATTTACCTTTCCCGGGTGATACTCAATCGTACAGTCATAATATTTCAACAGTTCTATCCATCTTCGTTGCCTCAAGTTCAGTTCTTTCTGAGTAGGAATATTTTTCAAACTTTTATAGTTAGTGAACATAGAAAATGTCTCCCCATAGAGATAATGTCTCCAAGTCTTTATTGCATGCACAATCGCAGCTAACTCTAGATCTTGTGTCGGGTAATTCATCTCGTGTGGTCACAATTACCTAGATGCATAGGCTATCACTCTTCCAGTTTGTATAAGCACACATCCTAATTCTTGCATTGAAGCATCGGTATACACTCGTAATCACCATTTCCCGTTGGTAAAGCAAGTACAGGAGTAATAGTGAGGGCTTCCGTCAACCTCTCAAAACTACGTTGGCATTTCTCATTCCATTGAAAAGAAACATTCTTTTTCAATAAAGCAGTCAAAGGTCTTGCAAATATGGAGAAATCTTTCGCAAATCTTCTATAATACATAGCTAATCCTAAGAAACTCCAAATTTTTGTCACATTTTTAGGCGGTTTCCACTCTAGGATAGCTTTAATCTTTGATGGATCGGGCTTCACTCCTTCTTTAGACATTATATGCCTAAGTAACTCTATCTCTTCCATCCAAAACTCGCATTTATTAAATTTAGCATACAATTATTTCTCCTACAAAATTTGTAATGCTACTCGAAGACGCTTTTCAAGTTCTTCCCAACTTGAAGAATAGATAAGTATGTCATTAATAAAAATATTAACAAACTGATCTAAGTACAATTGAAATCTTTTATTCATTAATGACATGAAAGTTTCCGGTGCGTTGGTCAGCCCAAAAGGCATTACAAAAAATTCAAAATGCCCATATCTAGTTCTAAATGCAGTTTTGGGAATAGAAGTTTATGCTACCCGTAAGTGTCAATAACCAGATCTCAGATCAATCTTTAAAAATACAGATGCATCCTTAAGTTGATCAAGAAAATCATCAATTCTGGACAAAGGATATTTATTCTTCACTGTTATTCTGTTCAATTGTCTATAGCCGATATACAATCTCATAATTCCATCTTTCTTCTTCATAAATAACACCGGTGCTCCCCACGATGAAATGCTTGGCCTAACAAACCCTTTTTCTAATAGTTCTTTTAATTGCTTTTTCAATTCTTTCAACTCTAATAGTGCCATCTGGTATGGTGTAATTGATATTGGAGCTGCTCCTGGTACAGTCTCAATTAAAAAATCCACTTCTCTATATGGTGGCAATCTTGGTAACTCATCTAAAAATACATCTAAAAACTCTTTGACAATAGGAACATCCATCACTCCCGGACTAACCTTCAGCGTATCAATAATGTTGGCCAAATAAGCTTCACACCCATCTCTTATTAATTAAAAAGGTATGGTGGCAGAAATTAAACAAGCAGGGATGGTTTTTCTCTCTCCTACCAAAATTATATTTTCTTACTCGAAGTCTCAATGGTCACTTTTTTAGTATAATAATTCACAACAACATGATGCTTTGATAGCCCATCCATTCCTAATATAACATCAAACTCTTCTAAATTAATCACCACTAAGTTAGAAAATAAAGTCCTACCCTTTACTTCTATAGGACACTCTCTAATCACTATATTAACAAGCATTATACCCCCAGCAGACATAGATACGCACATATTATATCCTAATGATTTAATAGTGCCATAGACTTTCAATGCGAACTCATAGGATATAAATGAACATGTGAAGCTAGGATCTATTAAAATAAATGCAGCATGACCAAGGATTGTAAATGTACTAGCAACCATGTCTGGTGCAGTTGGAGCATCTTGCTTCATGATGGCATAGACCCTAGCCTAACTTGGACATTGACCAATTGATCTAGTTGGTATGGAAGTGCTAACTTCACTCCCTCTTCCACATCCTCTTCCTCGACCAATCTGAAGGGTATTTTCACTCGCACAACTTTATCCTGTCAATCCTCTCATATCTCCAGGTTCAATCCTCTCTCAAACTTCTTCCTCTTTAGCTCATAAGTAGTCACCTCTTTAGGTGCGTGTTTTGATAGCCTTACGAATTGGACTTCGTAATCGGCCACCGATAAGTCCTCTTACTTCAAGTTAAGGAATTTAAGCTTTTTCTTATCTTTGTATACAGCCAGCACATATTTATCTGTGAATGCTTGCAAGAAATTTTCCCAGGTGATCATCATTGGCACATTCCTACTCTCTGGCACTGCATCCCACCAGTCCAAGGCATCTTGTTTAAATAATGATGCTGCATAGCTTACCCTCTTTTCAGGAGTGCAATTAAATTGATCATATACTCTTTTAGTACCCCTTAGCCATTCTTCAGCCTCTATTGGGTCAATAGTTCATGCAAAAGTCCTGCCACCCTATTTTATGATCTTCTCATAGTTCTCATTAAGAGTGCTTTCATTTGGTTTCTGAGCCATCTCTTGTATAGCTTGCAAAAATTCTCACATGAAAGGTGGGTAAAGAGCTTGTGGAGAAGGAGATTAGGATTGGGCTTGCTCATGTTCACCTAATACATGCATAGGATCTAGCCTATGAACAGACTCAGATGACTCTTCCGGGCCAATAGGAGGTGATTGGTGTTCTTCCATCTTGTGATATGTAATGTACATCAACTACATGTCATCTTTGACTTATGAATGATATGCCATGAATGCAACATATACTCATATCCCGAAGGAATCTAATCCTTGCTCTGATACTACTAAATGTAAGACCTACAATACGTGGCCTTAAACACACCCAAATACATGTCCAAAAGAAATTATTTTAATTAAATAACAAGTATATAAATATATGCCATGCACATTGATTACTCAACATACACCTCATACATAATATATATATATACAAGAAAGTGGAATAATTATATAGTTATAGGTATAATGAATTTTTTTTCTAGAGCAGCAGGGAACTGGCACTGGCCAGCGTCTGGTGGTAGACTGGGTGACTAGCAGTCGCCAGCATCTGGAACCAGCTAGTAACTGGCGATCTCTAGTTCACTGGCACTCGTCAGTGATTGGAGGCAGCCACACTCTTGCTCAAACATACACCTGCTAAAAAATATACAATATATGCATCAAAACACACAACATACTTCTAAAATAATGTTTCACATACATTGTATAAATTGCTCATCAAAGTAATATACGTAAATTTAACAACTTCACAAGTCACATACATAAAATCCACAATTCTCAATCTCATATGCACATACAAAGTGCATCTCTCACGCAACTTTACATATAGCCAAAATATTCATGGTTTCATTACAAAATGTAAATGATGCATGACATATGAAGATGGGAATGATTCACCAAGCACACCTCGGGCCTCCGGAAGTCACTATCTATTCAAGCCTCAAGCTTTGTCTAACTATTTTCCTAAAAAATAGTTGCAAAGGGATGAGCTTACGACTCAATAAGCAATTACTAATATAACTATACATATATCACTTCTCAAGAACTAATTAAGTGATATATATATATATATATATATATATATATATATATACATATCAATTGCTTAATAACTAAGATTTCACACATACCAAACATATACATAAAATATACAAGCTTAGCTCATGTATTAAACATTTTTAATATATATATCAAGCCATATATATCGCAACCATGTAAATTAACAATCACATAATATCATATAAAACCAAATCTCATTTATTCATATCACAACATAATTTGGTTTCTGATCGGAACTACCTCACATACGCATTTCTCACAAGTGGTCACATACTGAAACTATCCGTTCGGCTCAGTCCCAGTTCTCATAACCTCACATCCTCACATATAATTTATCGGGTAGCTATTCGCCCGGCTCAGCTTGCCCATCTCACATTTCATCTTTTTCTCATATAACCACTACTGAAACTATTCACCCATTTCAGTTCTAAATTTCTCAATCAATGAAGGCTATACGCCCGTCTCAGCCTCACTATCATACATTTTCCTCACCAACATTCAATAATTTCTCATTCTAATACACATCGCATTTTAATAGCAATTTTACACTTGTATCATACTCAAATCACAAATTATCAATTCTCACAATTCATATATTCAATTCACAACACATCACATATCTTGTTCAACTCATTCATAGCAATTCATTTTGCAAATTCAAGAGAATTAACATATATATCATTATATTACTAATTACTTACTCAAGGTGCTTCAACTCCTTCAAAATAAAAGCTCTCCTATTGATTTGCACCACCTCTATCCTTATCAATGCCTACACATAATTCATACATCAATACTACATCTCAAACATTACTCTTGCACTTAAATGCAACTAAGTGCAACTAAATGGTCAAGACTCAATGCATCCCAATGTATTCTACAGAAGTCCAAAAATCATGAAATTGCTACTGAAGCCAAATGAGTCATAATAACTTCCAATTAGAATTTCTCAATTTGGACATACATAGAATTAAATATGCATTTTTTAGTAAAACCGGCCAAAACAGAGTTGACAATAGGAGTATGAAAATGTAAAGCTATTCCAATCAGTCTTAGCAGTAAAATCAGCTCTAGCTCAAAACATAAGAGTTATAGAAGACACTCTGAAGTTTCTAGAGCATTAAACGTTGCTCAAATCAGAGCTTTACAACTCTAGATATAATAATAACAATAGGACTGATGTATAAAGAAAATAGGACACGAAATTCAACCAACTAAACCTAACTTCAATAAACCAAAATAAACATAAGGCTTACTAAATTGAAGCTCCCAATAGCGTCTAGACCTTCTAAAGCTTCCCAATTTGATGTTAGATGAGAAGAGAATTAATCAAAATCTCTCCAAAGCTAACCACAATTCCTCTTCTTCTTCTTCTTCCTAATGAAATTCTCTACACAACTACACATATACACACACATACACTTACAATAAATATACACCGATCAAAAATTGCCAATTACCCCTTCAAAGTCTTTCTATTATTAAATTCCCAATAAACTCATAAATACACATTTATCTCATAATTAACTAATATATATATATATATATACACACACAAATATCACAAACCATCTCTACACACCCTTAATGATTAAGGCTTATTGCACAAAAATCCACAACTTTCTATTTTGATAAAAAGGTCCAAACTCATTTTACAAATATATCCCTCTCTACCAATATACATATGCCCCACATAAATGTAACTCATAACTCTACTCCACATGTCAAAAAATTACTATACATGCACAGTGCATCTAAAATGTGGGTGTTACAATTCTCCCCTCCTTATAAAAATTTCATCCTCGAAATTTGCTACTCACCACTTCTACTTCCATGAAATAGGTATGGATACTTCTGCCTCATCTGATCCTCCACTTCCCATATTGCTTCTTTTGGAGAATGATGACTCCACTTAACCTTTACTATTGATATTTCCTTATTTCTCAATTACTTCACCTTCCTATCCAAAATTTCCATTAGTTCCTCTAGATAAGTAAACGTCTCAGAAACCTCTATCCCCGGCTCTTGCATAATGTGACTTGAGTCGGATCGGTACCTCTGTAATATTGACACATGAAATACATTATGAATCGATGATAATTTCACTGGTAATGCCAATCTATGCATTAGTGGTTCGATTCTCTCTATAACCTCGTATGGTCCAATGTACCTCAGACTCAATTTTTCTTATCTACCAAATCTCAAAACCTTTTTCCATGGCGACACCTTTAAAAAGACCTTCTCTCCCACTTGATATTCCATTTCTCTTCAATGTTGGTCTACATAACTTTTTTGTCGATCTTGTGCTGCTTTGAGACTTTTCTTAACCACTTAAATTTTATCTACTGTTTCTTGCACTAAATCTGGACCCTTAAGTTGTCTCAAACCCTTGACATCCCAACACACTGGATTTCAACACTTTCTTCCATATAGTGCTTCGTAAGGAGCCATTCCAATACTAGAATGATAACCGTTGTTGCATGCAAACTCTATCAGTGGTAGATAATCATCCCAGTTTCCTTTAAACTCAAGTACACAAGCTCTCATCATGTCTTCTAATATTTGAATTGTCCTCTCAATTTGTTCATCTGTTTGAGGATGAAAAGCCATGCTAAAATGTAATTTTGTTCCTAAAAATTGTTGCAAACTTCCCCAAAAATGCAAAGTAAATTTAGGATCTCTGTTAGACATAATTGATAAAGGAACTCCGTGCAATCTCACAATTTCTGTAATATACAAAGAAGCTAACTTCTCCAAAGAATCATTAGTTTGAACCGGTAAAAAGTGAGTCACTTTTGTCAATCTGTCTACTATTACCCACACGACATCATATTTTCTAAAAGTTCTAGGCAACCCCATAACAAAATCCATTGTAATCTTCTCCCACTTCTATTTAGGAATCTTCAATGGTTGTAATTTTCTGGCAAGTGCTTGATGTTCATCTTTGACTTGCTGACAAGTTAAACATCTTGCAGTGAACTCTGCTATATCTTTTCTTATTATTGGCCACCAATAGTAAGGCTTCAAGTTTTGGTACATCTTGGTACTATCGAGATGCATTGTATAAGGAGCAGAATGAGCTTCGTCCATGATTTGCCTCATTAATTCTCTATTATCTGGTACACACATATGACTTTTCATCATCAACAAACCATCTTCCGCAACTAAAATTTGAGAGTTCGTTCCAGCTTCTACTTTTTCTTTCATCTTCTTCAAATACAGATCTTCCATTTGAGTATTTTAAATTTGGTCCCTCAATATTGGTATAACTTGTAAGGTAGCAAGTAGATGATTTCTCTAAATTTCAAGTATAGTATTCAATTACCTCAAAGCCACCAGATTACCCATATCATAATTAATTATCCCAGCAGAGCATTCCATAATTTTTTAACTCAACGCGTCCTGATGTGAATCCAAGTCCAAAGCCTAAAGAGATCCAAGATCCATTGGTAGTACAAGAAGGCCCAATCACAAGGTCCAAGTCCAAGAAGCTTCAAGAAGTATTGGGTTTAATTAAAGACATTTGGAAAGCCCAAGAATTTCAACCCAATAAGGCAACCATGGAGGCTCAAAAATAAATTAGGGTTACATGTAGCCACCTTCTTCATGTTAGTGGGGCAATTAATGCCAAGTAATGTCTATTAATATGGGTAGTGTTTATTAAGGCCATTAAGAGCAAATGTAATCCTATGTGTGTACGTCTATTTTAGTAGTGTGTGCATGGACTTGTACTCTATATAAACAAGTCCTTTCTTTCTTTTGTAAGCATGATTGAATTTGATATATGAAGTATAACTTTGTTTGAGTTTTATTATGAGGAATTTTATCTTTGATTTCTTGCATGAACTTTGTGACTTATCAAGCTTAATTCTAGCTTGTGGTGTCAAAATCAAAATCTTTGTTCTTTCTTTTATTTATCGAACTATCTTGTTTGTGGCATAAAAGGAAATTCAAAGTCTATCTTAGTATCTTTATCCTTGTTGGTAAAGGGGTTAAGTAGCATCTATCTTCTTACTTCAATCTTTGAACGATCCGAATTTGTGGATTAAATTGGTAATTTCTAGTTTT